>JASDQU010739658.1:0-12809 GCA_032191745.1 Picea mariana
GAGTACACAAAACTATTTACAATAATGTGGTCGACTCAATACACAAACTAGTGCTTGTGTTGATATTTCCTTTAGTCAGCCGATTTTGTTTTCTTTAAAAACCCACACCATACACAAGTTTTTAATGTTATAATAACATGTGAAAGTAGGTTCCTAGGATTCTTTCATAGGAAATAATATTATGAGAAAGTAGAAGATAGCTTGGGATAGTTGGATTTTTACTTTTTCATATTAAGGGTATACAAATTCTATTTTGTCAATAAAAAAAAGTTTAAGATTCAATCTTAATTTGGTGAAACGTTTTTACTAGTTCCTATATACAACTTAGTTACTTATTATTTGTATTGTATTATAGTTTAGCCATATTTCCCATAAGTCCCAAGTTTGTCATGTTAAATACACTTTGCCATACAAATTGGCCACACATTCTTTGTATTGTGTTATAGCTTAGCCATGTTCCTCAATAAGCTTTAAATTTGCGAGCTTAAATGCACTTTGCCAATTATTCTTAATTTATTTAATCAAGTTTTAATTGTTACTTGTTGTGATCAAGTTGTTGAAATATAAAACATGTATACTCACATAATCCCCATTGGTCTTACCATACAAGTTAGTATTAAACCCAATTTATTAAGAAGTATTAAATGCTTATATTTGAATCTCTAAGGGCTTGCTTCAATTTGTACAAGGCCTTAGTTCACATACATAAGCATCGTTCCCTTTAAACTTATAGCCTTAATGTTGTTATGTGTAGAGCTTTTGATATAAATACTACTATTAAAAGAACTCACACACAAGTAAGGAGGAAACACACGCATGCAAGTGTGATTGCCATAATGGACATATGTTTGTACCCTCATTTTTATTACTATATAAGAGAGTACAAATTGAGAAGAGTGATGAAGTTTGACCATGCTTACAATAGAATATAGTAAAAGGAAACTTATAAGAGAAGAAACATGTACAAGGAGTGTGGAAATTTCAGAAATATGTGCTTAATGCAAATTCATAAGTTTCAAGACAAGAATAAAATATCCAACACTCCTCTTCAACATATGTGTCTTGAGTACATAAACAACCCCATGCAATGTATCCACAACCCAAGTGTTTTCTAGTTAAGTACACATCCTCCAAAGGCATGCTGAATGGTCCCAACACTCTTAGGGATAAGCTCAATCCCTCATGGTTCCCAACATTCCTCATCCAAGGTAGATCTTGTTGAATTTCGATATGAGATGATATTGTATGTGCTCTCCCTCAAGGATATCGAACTCGAAATTGACATCAAAAAAGTGTTCCCCAACGTTGACCAGCTAGAGAACATTGCTCACTAGAATCCTTAGATGGAAATAATTGAGAGCCATACATTCAATGAAAAAGAGTCTTTTGTATTTCAGAGCATTGTTTTTTACAGCGAGTCCAAAAATTTAATTATTGAGAAAAGATATGTAAAGAATAAAAAGGTGAAATCTCGTTCAGAGATTAACCTATGGAACATGCGGCCTTCCCAAATTTCCCAAATTCACCAAGCAACTGGAGATGCTTGAGATAATTCTATTGGAGGTCTTGAAGCAGAGAATGCCAGGTTAAATGAAAGAATCAAAGAATTGGAGGAAACTTTAATGCCTCTTCCAGTACTTGCTAGTCCTTTAGCAATGATCGGGCCTACCACACCTGCAAAAAAATTGAAAGGATCGGAAAGCCTTCTCACATCATCCAGTGGCTATGTGGAGAATAACATCAATAAAATAATGGAATTAATCATAGAGGCTTGGGAGATGTCAAAGAGCATGGTATCTTTTGGAACGAGGGCACATGCTTTCCATGAATATTTACAGGCAGATTTGAAACACGAAGAAAGTTTTTACCTCGACGAGGTTGTACCCTTCAGTTTTAAAGTTACCAATGTGATAGAGGTCAGAAGAAGAGAGGAGGATCTTCCTTCTCCGAAACGGATAAAACAACTAAACACATGCTAGAAGGAAAGGTTAAGAACCTGAATATTATTGTCCAATCATGCAACCAGGCCATAATGAGAAGAGAAGAATTATTCAAAAGGCTGACTGAGATAGACCTAGCCAGGAGCACCAATGAGGTCCAAGACCCCAAATTGATTCTCAACTTGTTGTTCTTAACCAAGCAAGCCTTTGACGAACAAGTTGAGATATTTAAAGGGTTATCATTTGAAAATTATATGGCATTCTTGAGTATAGTGAAGATGATGTGGAAAACTGGCTAGTCGACTACTCAATAAAAAATCAAGATATTGAAGAAGCTTTGCGGAATAGTTCTATTGATCTAAGGGACTTGGAAGGTGAGCTCTTCAATATAAAAATATGGCATGAAATTAATGTGGCACCAATGAGGAGCTACATTGAGGAGTGGTTTAGAAGGGTTGTCGACAAAGTTACCGATGAAGGGAAAAGGATGGTTGAGACGGTTCCTGTAACCGCCGATGAAAACCATAAAATAACATCAGTGAGCAAGTGATAAACATGAGATACCATCATAGTAAGTTCATATTGATCACGTATTTATGTCTTTATCAAGTTCTTCATCCAGTTACTCCACCTCTTTAAATAGAAAGGTTTAACCAAAGACCCGTAATTTCCTTTTTCTTCTTACCAGGTCTTGTTGTCTTTTGTCGCCCACTTTCTTCTTTCTACAAAATTCATTCTTATACATATTTGATTTATGGTCTGCGGGAGCCCCAATCCCAATCATTATGACAAACACATTTAAATTTCATAGAATATGTATTGAACTATATATTTTTTAGAAATTCCAAGAGAGCTGTTTTGGGAATAATCCCAATTGTAATTTGTAACCCAGTTTTTCTGAATATAAAGTATTTGAGGTTGATCTATCGTTATATTCATTTGAGATGCCCATGTATCACTCTGTCAAAGTTCTCTTATGCATGCATATCATTTTCTTTTACTTTTTTATGTGATCATAAATATTTATCCCTACTATGATGGATGTGAGAAAATTATGTTTATTTGCTTTAAATGTATGAATGTGTGTGTTTCCTGGTCCATTCTCAAGAACGTTCTTTAAAATGATATAAAAAACATTTTCCATTTTTTATATATTTTTACTTTCCTTTGTCGGACTTCTATAAAAGTCCCACATTTTAAAAATCTCGAACAGAGGAGTACCACCTCTATAAAAAAGTAGGAGGATTTGTATCCTCGTGAGGTTGTCGTTTTGATCCTAATGGATTCAAGTGACAACACTTTTGGCGACCATACTTGGGACATGAACTAAAAATTCAGAACCTGGCCCAACATTTTTGAAAGAATATATGAATTTACCCCAGGGTAATTAGTCCCACTTAGAAATTGGATTGAATAATCAATGAAGTATTTTACACCAATTGTATAATATGGCAATAACAAAATCCTAGACTCGAGAAGAGTTAGAAGGGTCTTGGAGGATCTTAGTCCAAGAAGAAGAAAGAGATCCTCTAAAGACAGAGGAGAGAAGAATGACAAGATCGAAGAAATCAAAGATTAGCTAGAGTAACACAAGAACAAGGTCAAGATTGAAGTTGGACGAATACAAGGGACTCATTACCATAAGTAAAAGTAAGGATATATCTGTCCTTAGAAGTGAAGTCTGATCCTGAAGTCTCCTCAGAAATGGCAGTGAGAGACGAACAACCCCGAAACAAGCATCATGAGGAGAGACAAGGAGGCAAAAGAGATGTCACAAGAAACCAAGGAATCCCAGGGTTTGGAAATAGAATGAGGGTAAGAGATTCCCCTCTTAATCTCATTGGTGAACAACATGAGCTCCTTGTTCTCCCTAAGAGCACCTTAAAGGAATTTTTTGGAGACGGGAGAATCGATGCAAAGAGGCATCTGCACTTATTTCTTAACGTTTGTGACTTTCACCGAGTTGAATATGATGATGTCATGGTGAGGTTGTTTCTGCAAAATTTATCAAAAAGAGATTATAAATGGTATACAATGTTGCCCAGTAGATCCATTCGCTCATTTAATGACCTTGAAGCTATGTTCCTAACTATGTTTTCCCCTCCAATTTCCTACCATACCCTCCTCATAGACTTCACCCAGATTGGGTTGAGGAAGAACGAAAGGATATAAGATTTTAATCTGAGGTTCAATAAGACCTTGAGTAGAATCCCAGAAGACAAATTACCAAATGACCTGGTCATTCTCGGTTGTTATAAGAATGCAATGCCCCTGAATGTAAAATATTCCATTAGAACATCCCAAATGGATACTTTGGAGGAAGAAATTACTAAGGCCATTGAGATGGAAGAAATTATGATTGAAACAGGTGTCGACCCCAACATTATACTGGGAAGAGTACAAAGGAATATTGGAGGACTGAATATTGATAATCAAGGAGCTTCCAGCTTGAGAAAGAATGAATAATTCAAACCTCGGGAAGCTCAGAATCAAACGACGGGAGGAGTATTTTTTAAAGGAACTATACCTTACGTAAAAGTGGATCTTGTGGCGGTGCAGGAAACAAAGCAAAGAATTGAAATTGCACAAATGAATAGAAACATCAAACAGATGTAGAGTGAAATAACCAGACTGAGAAGGGGGGATAATTACATGCCAAACCCAAGAATGTCGATTCCCGAACAAAGGAGGATCCCTCCCTCTGAAAATAAAGTCAGGTTCGAGAATACTGATGACCCACAGAGATCAAGGGTTCCCAAACAACCTACTCCAAACACGATTTTTCTAGATGATGTCTATGATGAGAAATCGATTGAGCAAGAAGGTTATTACTTACCTAATGAAAGTTCCAAGACAGTGCAGATGGATGGATGCGAGACGTCCATGTATATATTTGGAGAGGGAGACAACGATCCTAACTTGCAAGAAAATGTCACCCAAACAAGAGGGTTTGTAAATAGACCAAAGAATAAAGGCAACTCTGACAAAGAAAAAAAATAAAAAGAAAAGGAAAAAGAAAATGAAAAAGTGTCGAATGAGAAAGTGACAGATGGAACCAAAAGGCAACACATGGCATCAAGCTCTACTCAAATAACATATAATGTCATGGAGGACTTAAGTAAATTGAGGATAACTCTGCCTTTCATGGAAGTGGTAAAGATTCCTCAGCAGAGGCAGAACATCTTGAAGTTGTTGGATGATTCATTAGAAAGAACTGAAGCTGTCGTTACCACTCCAAAATAGAGCCAAAGCCCATCGACTACCAAGCTGAGAGGTAAAATTATGCCCTTCTACATTTCAATTGAAAATCATGATGTTACATTACATAACTGCTTAGTTGACACTAGGGCGAATAATATAATGCCACTTGCGGTCATGGAAGCATTGGGCATGAGTTGCACTAAGTATTATGAAACTGGTGAGAGCATATATGCAATCGATTCTAGAAAAGTGTCGGCGTATGGAGAAATCAAGGATTTTTATGCTTGTATTACATTAGCCCCCCATATCATCACAGTTTTCAATATTATTGTGGTAGAACTGCCTCCATCATATGGGGTTGTGCTGGGAAGAGATTGGACCTCCATGATTGATAGATATATAATGAACGACAAAAGTTGTATGATGCTACTAGGAAAGGAGGGAGCAATGATTAAAGTACCTCGTGAACCTAGAAAACCCTTCTCCTTCAAGAATAAGGATAATGAATTAATGGAATATTATATAGATGTCGGGATTGGAAACTATGCTATCTTGTACATGGAGCACAATGAAAGCCTATAAAAAAGTCAAGGCTTGGAAGGCCCACAATGTTTGTTTGAATGCTACTGGATAATGTCATTCGATGGCACTTGTTCTAAATCTAGGAATGGAGTTGGAATTGTTTTCATGAGTCTAGATAAGACGATGCATCCCCATGTTGTAAGACTGGAGTTTCCATGCACAAATAATGAGGCAAAATATGAAGCTTTGATCCAAGGGATGATCCTCTCACAATGAATGAAAATAGAACATCTCATTGTGACTGAAGATTCAGTGTTGGTCATCAATCAGGCCACCCAAAGGTACAAAATCAAAAAGGAAAGACTTAAGATGTATTTCAAAAGATTCAATGAACTAATGGAATCTTTCAGCGCTTTCAACATTGCTTTCATTCAAAGGGACAAGAATCACAAGGTCAATTCACTAGCCTTGTCGGCCTCACTATCAAACCCAGATGATGTCCTAAGAAAAATGTCTTTCCAGGTAGAAATATATTTTTGACCATCCGTGCCCGATAATATTGAGTACTTACAAGTATTTGAGAATGATGAACAATTGTAAAAAATGTTGTTAAACAATGACGATGAAGAAGACGATAGCTCGATTGTAATCCCAAAAGACTATATACAAGCTAAATATTTGTTTACAAAATATGATCATGCCAAGAATCTCCTTGAAGAAGTTTCAGTTCGAAAGGTGCAAGAAACAAGAAAAGTCAATATTGGAATGGAAAAGTCCCCGAAATATGTCAACTTGGGAGTTGATTGCACCACCGAAGAGGTTGATCAATATGTTGCCTTATTCAAAGAATACATTGATGTGTTCACTTGGACCTATGATGATTTGAAGGCCTATGATAAAATGATATTCCATCATATCATTCATTTGAGGGAAGAAGGTAAACTAGTGAAACAAAAAATAAGTATGATGAATCCCAAGCTGAAACCTCTGGTAAAAATTGAGTTGGAGAAGTTGAAGAAGGAAGGGATAATTTATTTCATCGGACATTTAGACTGGATTTCAAATCTAGTGATTGTAAGGAAGACGATCAGGGAAATCCGAATGTGAGTTTACTTCAGAGATATTAACAAAGCAAGCATAAAAAACAATTTTCCATTTCCCAACATGGAGTTTCTACTGCATCAAGTTACTGGATTGGCCTGCATGTCTATGTTGGATGGTTTCTCTGGATATAATCAAGTTTTAGTAGCTGAGGAAGATAGAGAAAAGACACCATTTATCACACCATGGGAGACATATGCATATGCTAGAATTCCCTTTGGTTTGAAGAATGTTGGAGCCACGTTCCAAAGGGTCATGGATCATGCGTTCAGCAAGTTGATAGGAAATTTTATGGAAAAATATCAAGATGAATTGATAGTGCATTCAAACAAAAGGGAGGATCACATCCATCATTTAAGAAAGGTTTTTGAAATATGTAGATTATACAACGTTTCTCTGAACCCAAAGAAATGCTTGTTTGTTGTGAATCAAGGCAAGTTGTTGGGCCATATTGTATGCAAGGAAGGGATTTACATAGATACAGAAAGAGTTAAAGAAATTAATGAGCTAAACCACTCGACATCTAAGAAGGGAGTCCAATCATTCTTCGGGAAAATAAATTTTGTTCGAAGATTTGTCCCTGAGTCAGCCATTCTTGAACTGGTTAGGAAAAATTCAAGAATATGATATTGAGATTAAACCTTTGAAGAAAATCAAAGGACGAGGTTTATGCAAGGTCATCACGAATGGGTACTCGGTCGATGGGATGATTTCAATCTCAGTCGGAGAACCATTAGCTAATTCAGAATGGTACAGAGATATCATATTCTACTTAAGGTCAGGGCAATTCCCTGTCACAATGAATCCCAATGAGAGAATGAAACTTAAGATGAAGGCGAACCAATACGTGTTGATTGTTGATATACTTTTTAGAAGGAATTTTGATGGTATACTGCTTATATGCGTCAATGAAAATCAAGCCCAAGGACTTATCAAAGAATTCCATGAGGGAATATGTGGTGGAAACTTTGCACCTACTACAGTCGCCCACAAAATAATTAGAGAGGTATTTTACTGGCTGTCAATCTTCAGGGATTCGTATGTTGCAATAAAGAGGTGTATGTCATGTCAGCAATTTTTAGGAAAAATGAAGTTGTGATTCCTTTGTAGCCGATTGTGGTAGAAAAACCATTTTCCCAGTGGGGACTTGATGTTGTTGGGCCGATTAATATGAAATATAGCAAGCGGGATATGTACATTTTGAAAGCTACCGATTATTTCACGAAATGGCCAGAAGCGGTGGCACTACAGAAGGTTGATGTTGAAGAACTGATTAGATTCCTCAAGGACAACATTCTGTCGAGATTTGGTGTCCCTGATAAATTTGTCACAGACAATGGTTCGATCTTCATCAAGTCAAAATTCACAGATTTTTGCAGACAATATGGGATCATCATGGGTCAATCATCGAATTATTATCCATAAGGAAATGGACTTGCTGGATCCATGAACAAAACACTTGTGCAGATACTGAAGAAAATTGTTGATAGCAACCAAAGGAATTGGCATCTGAAGCTGACATAAGCATTATGGGCAAGCAGAACAACCCGAAGGATAGCACCGGGATGTCTCCATACCTATTGGTTTATGGGAAAGAGGAAAAAATGCCAATTATCCTCAATCTTAATGCATTGATCTCTATGGTTAATACTGAGGATACATAAGACACTTCACCTATACAGAAAAAAAAATCAATTAGCTGTTGAAGTTGGAAGAGGAATGAAGCAAATCCCTTAATCAAACTTCTCAGAGGTAGCAAAGTGTCAAGAGATATTTTGATCAAAGCACAACTATGAAGAACTTTCAGAAGGGAGAACTGGTACTTCTTGAAAATCCACAGGGGGTTATCATCCCATAGTTGGAGCCTGTTGTTGAGGTCATTTCCCGCTTCCGAAATTTCCCTCCCCTTTTCTATTTTCCCAAATTCTTTTCTCCCTTTCTTTCCCTCTTATATACTTACCCATTTTCCCTTTTATTTTTTTCCTTCTACTATCCCTTTCTAGTTCTATACTTAGTCATTTTTTTTTCAAACGACGGGTTCATGGGTTGGTGGACTTATGTATCCTCACCTCCATCTATAACCTCACATCATGAGTCCGACCGATTATCGTGTTGTTTCATACTTAGTTGATGTTATGATCAAGGGTTCCCAGGTTAGTAGGATCAAACTCTTATGCCCCCATGTTCCGTGATATACATCTTGCATCCAAAAGTTATGCAATCTAAATTTTGACCCTTGGACTCCCCGAACTGCCAAGTCTCATTCCTCATATGATGAGTTCATCTGACCGTTGTGCCATTCTATAGTTTTCCAATTTTGCACCTTCTACCGTAGCGGACTCGCAGGTTCATGGGTTCTCGGTTTCACAAAAGTCTCAAATCATATTTCACTCCCGTCCATCCCCGCCACCTTTGCACTCTTCCCAATGCATATTTAATATGATTTGAATTCTAACAACTCACCATGTAGGTTCAAAAGGATTTCCATTAATAACCGAAGGGCTTGAGGAGATCCCCTATTAAAACACATTAAACCAGGATTTTTGGAGGATTATATTATCCTCTTCAAGCGCTCATTTTAAACATTATCTGGAGCAAAGGAATGTTCTCGTCAACTTATGGTAGAAACTTGACAACACTTATGTGGAGATACATTGAATATTTCCGGGCGCGAGGACCGGAGTTTTAAGTGGTCTAAAGCATATTCCTACTACTCATCCCCTTCTGCCCAGAAAGAAGTAATATGGATGTATGGAATTTCACACGCAGGTTTTGTCCCAAAAGTCTTTGACTATAAGGAGTTGGTCACCTGTTGCACCGAGAGATATATTCCAATCCAGCGAATTATCCAGTTGTGGGACCATTCCCCTGTCTCTCTGTCGCCTCAGGTATTCTGTAAGATGTTGAGAATTCCTGAGCCAATGCTTACCTTCAAGGGTGAAGATTGCAGGGAGTTCTTAAAGAAGCATGACAATGGATTGTACCTCTTACCTGAATTTGTAGAGAATCCAATGGTCATCCCCAAGGACATCACGAGATTGCAGGTTGGCTCATTTAAAAATCCTTTCCGAGAAATTGCATGGATTTTCACGAGGATAACAGGACAAGAAACTACACCGATCATCTCCCACATGATTCTTTACATTCTATATTTTACGGTCAAAGAACAAATTGGGTAAGTTTATTTCCATTGAAATCTCTTCCGAATTGTCCCAATACAAAAAGGAGAAGAAATTATTTATGTCATCTTATTTGGTTTTCGCGATAACACATTGCTTCCAGTTCATGATATTATTTGTGTGCAAGAAGGTAAACTACGAATTTGACCCAATAACCTTATGGTATCAAAAATTATGGAGGCACAAGGCCTCCCAACATTTTTATGAATTTTTTAATGATTTTTTCTCATTTTTTAAAGGATTGTTGTTTGGAAAGGACACTTCCCGAATGTCTGACTAGGAGAGTAAGTTCCTGGATAGGAAGGGGACACTGGAAAAAATAGATAATTATAATGTTATAAGGATTTTTGGTTCCAAGGAAAATCCTTCCTTCCTTCCGTGCCACATATCTGAAAAAATGTTTGTTACTGAAATAGCAAGGCAGTACAACTACTGGTTGCATTTTTTCCATGAAAAGAGAAAAAAACAATTCATACCTCTACCTTGGAAAGTTGGGGACTTCATATTTAGAAATATAAATAAGATTGATGAATTCGCAGACCATTTCCACAGCCTGAATCTAAAATATGCTGAAAGAGTAAAAGGGTTCGACCCTAGCGGAATTTTTGTAGAACATCTATTGGCAGTTGGTTTCAACAATTCTTTCATTAATGTTATTCTAAATGAAGATGAAGATAATGTCTCAGGTACTCCCACTCGTGACACTAGTGACCTGGAAAAGATACTCATCACCAATTAGTCATACAAATAGAGAGGAAAAGGTTTGGGTGAGAAGAGTTCCCAATCCCCAACTGTCACTCCAAAGAGTACAACATCTCAGAGCAGTGCTCCAACGACCCACCAAATTAAGAAAGTAACCCACAGTTCTTTAGGCGGAGGAGGTGATAAGTGTTGATATTATGGTAGATGTAGGAGGTATTTACCTCCACGTGTAAACCTGACGAGAATAGAATACTCTAGAAAGCAAGAAGAAACCCTAATGAGTTGGCTAAAAACCCTAGAAGACATGTTGGCTCAAGAGGATAATTTATATTAGGTTATTAGCCTCCAAGAGAAGAAGTCGGCCAGAAGAATTAATATATACTGAACAGACAGATACCCAGAATGAGAATTCGGCCCAAGTAGTTAGCTAAAATTGGTATAAATACATGAGGCCAGTTCTCATTCTGGCAGGCAGTCTCAGAATTGCAGAGCAACACTTGTGCACACTCCAGTGCCCAGTTTTGTGCACAGGTTTGAGGAGAGCTTCCGATGCAGTAACTGCAGCTAGCAATTACGTTTTGGCTTGGAATATCTCTTGGCTAGGGTTTGGACTATCTGATAATCTCTTGTTGGTGTGCTATCCTTGGGGAAAGGTGCACTACCCTTTGTTTGGCTATCTAGCCTAGGGTTTGCTTCCAGAGTGATTCTCTTTCAAGATTAATGTGCTCGGAGGGCGGCTTCGGCCTATGGTTGGGTGACAATAGAGATATTGTCAATGGTAAAAAGAGCACATACAATATATTCTAACAGGTTATGAGCCCACACCTCCTTTATTCAGTATAACCGCTGGAAGGAAGCATAGTCATAAGGATATTGAGCTCGTTGAAGAACTGTTGCTAGGGTTTCTAGCAGGAGCAGTCACCAAAGCACCACAACTAGGGTTACTAGCAGGTGTAGTTGCAGAAACCCTAATCCTCTTGTTGAGGCACCTTAAGTGAATGGATTGACCTAATCTCTGGATATATCAGTGCGTGCTAGCCTAGCGCATCTCCTGATACTCTCAGCAAGCCAAGACATGAAGTTTGAGTTTTTGGTCAAATCTAGGGTTGACCAAGTCAAAGCAGCCATGACTTACTCCATGAAGTTAGAAAATAAGTTAGATGGAGCTTCTAACTTCAGAGCGTGGCAGACAAGGATTGACCTCATCCTTGCCAACAATAAAGTGCTGGATATCGTGAAAGGAAAGATTGTGAAGCCAAAGTTTGAATAAGGAAAAGAGAAGGAACCACAGAACATTGCAGCTATGGATAAGTTCAAAGATGGTGACATCAATGCCATGGGTATCATATTGGATTCCATAAAAGACCACTTGATACCCTACATCTCCCACCTTGACTCATCGAAGAAGATGTATGATGCCCTAACAAACCTCTTCTCAGTCAGAAACATTGGATAAGTATTGAGTCTAAAGAATGAGCTCCATGATATGAAGATGAATGATGATGATAGCATAACATCATACTTTGTGAGGATATCCCAGTTAAGAGATCAACTACAAGCTATTGAAGAGATCATTTCAGAGAAGGAATTGGTAAACATAGTACTCAATGGTCTTCCCAAGACGTGGGATGCATTTTTTGCAAGCATGAACACAAGGAAGGAGTATCCTACATTTTAAGAACTTTGGACTTGTACTCAAGAAGAATCAAGGATCAGTGAAAAAGAGAAACCCCAAAAGAGGTATGATGATCAAGCCTTCACAGCAAGATTCAAGAATTTCAGGAACAAAAGGAAGTTTGGTTCAAGGAGGAAGCCAAATCAAGAGAAAGATATATCAGAAGTACAATGCTTCAACTGTCGAAAGTATGGTCACTACAAGAATCATTGTCCCGAGCTAAAGAAAATGAAGGGGACACACGAAGAATCAGTTTTCGAAGAAAAGGAACCTACAAAAAATACCAAGCAGGATGAAACAGATTTCTTCTTCTGAAGGTAACAATACTCTTCTTAGTTCCTGTACATATCTTGTTTGTATAATCTCTATACATATCTTGTATATCTATCTCTTAGAAGATAATGTGTTCCAAGAAGAACTACACCTATGGAAGAACAACAAGCTAAGGATTTCTATCATTGTACAAGTCAGACAATACACATGAAAGGA
>JASDQU010739658.1:23993-43508 GCA_032191745.1 Picea mariana
GAACACAAGGAAGGAGTATCCTACATTTGAAGAACTTTGGACTTCTTTTGCTCAAGAAGAATCAAGGATCATTGAAAAAGAGAAACCCCAAAAGAGGTATGATGATCAAGCCTTCACAACAAGATTCAATAATTTCAGGAACAAAAGGAAGTTTGGTTCAAGGAGGAAGCCAAATCAAGAGAAAGATATATCAGAAGTACAATGCTTAAACTATCAAAATTATGGTCACTACAAGAATCATTGTCCCTGTTAGTGTCAGAAGTCACTCCTGGATTGCTTGCAGGAGTAGAGCCCAATGCCCATTAGTTTTATGTCACGATTTGTTTAATGGGGTGATCGAATGGGTAAAGACTCAATAAGATATAGCTTTAACTCAAGAAACTTGGCCTGGTATGTAGAAAGCGAGGGAGGTCTTGATCCAACTTCTGTCAGTAAATTGATTAAAGGGTGGTAGATGGAAGACTTGTGAGAAGGGTGAACAAGACTGCCTCGGGTGACAGGCCTTCAGAAGCTTGAGGATGAAAAACTCAGAAGCCAAGATCCTCTTGGTCCAGAGTTTCAAGGAGCTGAGGGGTGACTCGACTGGATCCTCCAATTCTTAGTCGTTCAGCGCTAAGAAAATCACAGGAACTGATTAGACACAATGCAATTATTACAGTGATCCAACCTACATCATCCTATAACAACTACAACTCGACTGGATCCTCCAATTCCGAGCTGTTCTAACACAGTAAACAAAGAGATGGAAAAGAGGCTAACATCCATAAAGTAAGAAGTCTCCAATGCCTTATACATTAACCAGAGCGACCAACGCTTCATCAAAACTTTACAATTGGGAGCCTCGCTCAACCATCCATAGATTACAAAATACAAAGACGGAGTTTATATACTCAGAGAAATTTGCCTAACATCGGCGTGCTTAGTCATCTAAAGCTTGGTGTCCCTTCAGCCAAATTCGGATGGGTATTCTTTGTCAGACGCCACCTTAACTGTGCGGGGCTCCTGCAAGGGGAGTAGCTGAGCCATTAAGTGCCGAGCTAGCATGTGTAGACCTCCTCCGGTTAGTCATGGACTTGGCATGGCTTCCTTGGAAAAATGGGTACACAGGACCCTCTCGAGCAGACCGCTTTCCAGACCCTCCATACCTCACTCTTAATGCATGAAGAGAGGTTTCAACCACTCCTTCTCGCCTTTATTTACTCCAAGCGAAGACCTGGATTGAGGTCGAATCCAATGGCACCTAGAGATCGCGATGATCCTTTCGGTGACTAGACTCGATGCCTTTGACCCCTTTTGCACAACTCTTTTTATTTCCCAAGTGACCACGGGCTGTGACCCTGTGTTTATTCTCAAAGGCGCTTTCGAGATTCGTGAATAGGAAGGGGCTAATTCTTGCTTCTTAAAATTGCGATGAGAGAAACGACGAGATGGCTTGATTTGGCGCCATGCATCCCTCTCAGATCTGACGATCCTGAGCTCACTCGACGATGTTGTGGGCCCGGGTCTTGGACGCTCCTGGCACTTCGCGTTTCGGGGATATGCAGGATCTGTTCTTTGTGCGTCAAAGTCGCGATGGGTGAAAAGGTGAGGGGCCTCATCGCGTACCACGTGTCCCCTTTGTATGGACGACTGAGACTGCTCCGTGATACTGCGGGCTCGACTCTTTGGCACTTTCGGCGCTTCGGGGTTCGGGGTTTCGAGATATAGAATGACATAGAACCTTCACCCTTCAAAATCCTGAATGCCTGAACACCGACGCGACTAGATGTCGCGCCACGCATCCTTTGGATGGACGGCTGCTATCCTTCCCTGCATACACTATGGGCGCTTTCATTGCACTAATCTCGGCACAACTTCACTAACTGTGATTTCCCGCCGACCGTCGATCTGCTCTCATGGATGAATCTGGACCATTGACTATATAATCTTGCCTGTTTACTTGCTTGGAAGCCTGAAATGAGATTTTTCTGCGTTGTGCTCGGGCGCTTCTCATGCAACTTGCAGACCCGACTACTCTTGTGCCCCGAAAAAATAATGTTACTAACAGTGCCGAGCTAAAGAAAATGAAGGGGACACACGAAGAATCAGTTTTCGAAGAAAAGGAACCTACAAAAAAGACCAAGCAGGATGAAAGAGATTTCTTCTTCTAAAGGTAACAATACTCTTCTTAGTTCCTGTACATATCTTGTTTGTATAATCTCTATACATATCTTGTATATCTATCTCTTAGAAGATAATGTGTTCCAAGAAGAACTACACCTATGGAAGAACAACAAGCTAAGGATTTCTATCATTGTACAAGTCAGACAATACACATGAAAGGATGAAATACATCATGTGGAAGCTATTACAAGAGACTTAGAAAAAGCAAGATAGAAAGAAGTCAACAACCAAGAGGAAATTGAAGAAAGACCTATAACATTGTGTAGAAGAGAATAATAATGTTGATGGAAGTATGGACTCTCCTAGATGGAGGGAGTTGATTATATATCACCAAAAAGAAGAGCATTCATTCATATATGAAGCAAGGATTAAGAGGGAGCTAATCATATGATCCATTGAAGATGATGAAATATATATCCATGGTAGCAACCATGAAATACAGTACATGTCCAGTTCAACCTCAGAAGAAGTCTTCTTCGAAGATAAGTCTTAAAGTATCCCTGGTTTTCCATGCACATCAGTGATCCTATGATGAAAGAAAGAAATTGAATCTTTAGGGCATGGAATCTATAAGAAACTCCATGGACCCAAGAGCTAAAGAAAAACATCAGGAAGAACATGAATATTCCAATAAAGAAAGAGAATCTAGAACAACCAGTCATTGTATTAAGAATCACAAGATTGCCAGCGTGATATGAACTCAATAAAAAAAATCAAGCAGAGGAGCTGAAAGTCGTGATGAAGAATAGTGTATGAAAGACTTATGAATGAAAGCATTGCGAGATCTAGAAGTAGAGGTTCTCCTAGATGGAGGGAGAAGACTATGATGATTACTTGTTCCAGTAAACCAGACATATCTCTACATGAGTCATTATATCAACATCCATAAGTTGGAGTTCTACATCAAATGAATGCAAAGAATGTTCTCCAGAAAAATTGAATAAAGAACGTATGAAGAACAACCTCAAGACTTTGAGGCATACCAGAAAGAGACCCTTGTATGCAGATAAAAGAAGAAAACTTGGTGGAGAACCTCCAGTGCACAACAAAAGCGTGGTGAATATTTTCTATAATAGAGATATTGTATCAAGATGATTACTCAGTAGATCAGATTTCATGATGACAGAAGAAGTCCCACATGTATATGTACTAGTTTTCCAACAATGATATACTCTATTGATCAGAGCTACATGAAGCCTTCAGAGAAAACTAGTGTTCCAGACCAAAGTACATTTGAAATCAAGAATCACATTATCCGTGATGAAGTCCAGAAAGGAGAAAGTGGTTCTCCAATACATATCTCCACAGATGAGAAGATAAGCAGACATTTTGGTAAAGCCTCTATCCAATATGAAAGAGTTTGCGTACTCAAGCTGGAGCTTGTGGAGACGACTTCCTTATTTAAAAAGAAAGAGATGACTCGCAGGTTGGGAGGGAGCACTAATATGTATTGATTTATGGACAATCATTTTTCAGTTCGAAAAATGGTCCAGGATGAGCAGTTTCCTTTCCAGTTCAGGAAAGTGGATTGAGATTTTTGACGGACAGAGATTTCCCATTGTGGTTAACATGGGAAATGGTCCAGATTTTTGATGTATCATAGACAATGACTTCCCATTATGGTTAACATGGGGAGTGGTCTAGGGCAGTCTCTCTTCTTGAGGGTTACTGAAGAAGACTACCCCACCTCGTCGAACAACGATTTCTCATTGTGGTTAACATGAGGAATGGTCCATTTTGGAGGTTGATATAAGACATTATTTTCCTCTTGTGGTTAACAGAGGAAATGGTCTGGACAACAATTCCTTAGGGTGTATTCATTCTCTTCAGGTTTTACTTTGTTTAGTTCTAGAGGAATGGCCCAAGGTGGGGAATGGTCCAGGTTCAACAATTAGGGAAAGGAATTCCTTAGGGAAGATTCATTCTCTTTAGGTTACACTTTGTTTAGTGTCGGAGGAATGGCCCAGGGTGGGGAATGGTCCAGGCTCAGAAATCAGGACAGTTATTCTTCCTTGCTTGAGAAGAATAGTCCAGATAGCTCATCATTGATGTCTTACCTTTTGAGGGCAGGTGCTCTTCCGAGAGTTCAGAGATGTGANACAAAGATGTTGTATCAAGATGATTACTCAATAGATCAGATTTCATGATGACAGAAGAAGTGCCACATGTATATGTTCCAGTTTTCCAACAATGATATACTCTATTGATTAGAGCTACATGAAGCCTTCAGAGAAAACTAGTGTTCCAGACCAAAGTACATTTGAAATCAAGAATCACATTATCCGTGATGAAGTCTAGAAAGGAGAAAGTGGTTCTCCAATACATATCTCCACAGATGAGAAGATAAGCAGACATTTTGGTAAAGCCTCTATCCAATATGAAAGAGTTTGCGTACTCAAGCTAGAGCTTGTGGAGACAACTTCCTTATTTAAAAAGGAAGAGATGACTCCCAGGTTGAGAGGGAGCACTAATATGTATTGATTTATGGACAATCATTTTTCAGTTCGAAAAATGGTCCAGGATGAGCAGTTTCCTTTCCAGTTCAGGAAAGTGGATTGAGATTTTTGACGGACAGATATTTCCCATTGTGGTTAACATGGGAAATGGTCCAGATTGCTGATGTGTCATAGACAATGACTTCCCATTGTGGTTAACATGGGGAGTGGTCTAGGGTAGTCTCTCTTCTTGAGGGTTACTGAAGAAGACTACCCCGCCTCACCGAGCAATGATTTCTCATTGTGGTTAACATGAGGAATGGTCCGTTTTGGAGGTTGATATAGGACATTATTTTCCTCTTGTGGTTAACAGAGGAAATGGTCTGGAAAACAATTCCTTAGGGTGTATTCATTCTCTTCAGGTTTCACTTTTTTTAGTGCCGGAGGAATGGCCCAAGGTGGGGAATGGTCCAGGTTCAACAATCAGGGAAAGGCATTCCGTAGGGAAGATTCATTCTCTTTAGGTTACACTTTGTTTAGTGTCAGAGGAATGACCCAGGGTGGGGAATGGTCCAGGCTCATAAATCAGGACAATTATTCTTCCTTGCTTGAGAAGAATAGTCCAGATAGCTCATCATTGATGTCTTACCTTTTGAGGGTAGGTGTTCTTCCGAGATCTCACAGATGTGAGTGGAAGAATGACCCATATGATTCATTTTATATCATAACATTGTTTCTGTGCAGGTTGATATCAGATGATTGTTATGAAGATTGTATGACAGTAGATATATATTACTGTGGTGGATGTGTTCCACCATTTGATCAAAGTACTTGTGTGTTACTTGGTGTGGTAGTGTACCACTAGATTGTAGTTATGTACTACTATGGATAGACACAATTGTGTTCTATTTTATTCTGATTTCCTTGAAGACTATCAACAATATTGGAAATGATTATCAGCTAAATGGATGATCAAAGAACAGAGATTTCCCAGACGGAAAATGGTTCAGAACATTTACTCTTCTAGGACATATGTCCAGATTAGAAGAATGGCTCTTGTATCACTCCGTGGTGTGAGTGACTTATCCAGCATCATGTCTAATTACTCATATGGAGTATGGTTTCGAGAGATGATACAGCTGATGATACTAATGGTGATGATGGTGCTCATGATCTAGTCATGAGATAGTCTATGTTGATGCTATCGGGTGAATGGTATGTTTGTTCTCAAGACCATTACCTGTAATACCTCCCTAGCTAGTATGGAGTGTTGATATTATGGTAGCTGCGGGAGGTATTTACCTCCACGTGTAAACTTGACGAGAATAGAATACTCTAGAAAGTAAGAAGAAACCCTAGAAGACATGTCCGCTCAAGAGGATAATTTATATTAGGTTATTAGCCTCCAAGAGAAGAATTCGACCAGAAGAATTAATATATACTGAACAAACAAATACCCAAAATGAGAAGTCAGCCTAGGCAGTTAGCCAGAATTAGTATAAATACAGGAGGCCAATTCTCATTCTGACAGGCAGTCTCAGAATTGCAGAGCAACACTTGTGCACACTACAATGCCCAGTTTTGTGCGCAGGTTTGAGGAGAGTTGCAGGTGCAATTGATGCAGCTAGAAGTTACATTTTGGCTTGAAATATATCTTGGCTAGGGTTTGGACTATCTAATCAGCTGTTGTAGGTGCGTTATCCTTGGCGAAAGGTGCACTACCCTTTGTTTGGCTATCTAGCCTAGGGTTTCTTCCGGAGTGATTCTCTGTCGAGGTTAAGGTGCTCGGAGGGTGGCTTCGGGCTATGGTTGGGTGAAAATAGAGATATTGTCAATGGTAAAATGAGCACATCCATTATATTCTGACAATAAGAACCCTCCTTCAGGAAAAATTGAAAGCTCCCACAAGCTTCCCTTGAGGAAGAAAAGAAAAAACATTGTGCAAGAAGAGGAGGGACCTCAAGGTGAAAGAGACATCCACGACCTCTCCCTCAAAGATATGGAACTTGAAATTGACATCGAAAAAGTTTTCCCCAACGTTGACCAGCCAAAGAACACTGCTCACCAGAATCCTCAGATGGAAATAATTGAGAGAGAAACCTTCGATGAAGAAGAGTCTTTTGTATTTCAGAGCGTTGGTTTTGATAGTGAGTCCAAAAATTTAATTATTGAGAAAAGAGATGTAAAGAATAAAAAGGGGAAATATCATTCATAGATTAACCTACAGAACATGAGCCCTTCCAAAATTTCCTAAATTCACTGATCAACTGGAGATGCTCTAGATAATTCTATTAGAGACATTGAAGCAGAGAATGTTAGGTTAAAGGAAAGAATCAAAGAATTGGAGGAAACTTTAATCCCTCTTCCAGTACTTACTAGTCCTTTAGCAATGATCGAGCCTACCACATCTGCAACAAAATTGAAAGGATCGACAAGCCTTCTCACATAAGCCAGGGGCTATGTGGAGAAGAACATCAAGAAAAGAATCGAATTAATTACAAAGACTTGGGAGATGTCAAAGAGCATGGTCTCTTTTGGAATGAGGTCACACACCTTCCATTAATATTTACAATAAGATTTGAAAAACGAAGAAGGTTTTTACCTTGATGTGGTTGTACCCTTCGATTTTAAAGTTACAAATATGAAAGAGTTTAGAAGAAGAGAGGAGCGTCTTCCTTTTCCGAACCAAATAAAAAAACTAAACACATGATGGAAGAAAAAGGTTAAGAACCTTAATATTATTGTCCAAGCATGCAATCAGGCCATAGCAAGAAGAGAAGAATTATTCAAAAGGATGACTGAGATAGACCTAGTTGGGAGAACCAATGAGGTTCAAGACCCCAAATTGATTCTCAACTCATTGTTCTTAACCAAGAAAGCCTTTGATGAACAAGTTGAGATATTTAAAGGGTTATCATTTGAAAAATTCTATGGCATTCTCGAGTAAAATGAAGATGACGTAGAAAACTGGCTAGTTGACTACTCAATAAAAAATCAATATATTGAAGAAGCTTTGTGGAATATTACTATTGATCTAAGGGACTTGGAAGGCGAGCTCTTCAATATAAAAATACGGCATGAAATCAATGTGGCACCAATGAGGAGCTACATCAAGGAGTGGCTTAGAAGGGTTGTCGACAAACTTACTGATGAAGGGCAAAGGACAATTGAAAAGGTTCCTACAACCATCGAAGAAAACCATAAAAGGACATCAACGAGCAAGTGAAAAACATGAGATACCATCATAGTAAGTTCATATTATCACATATTTCTGTCTTTATCAAGTTCTTCATCCAGTTACTCCACCTCTTTAAATAGAAAGGTTTAACCGAAGACTGATAATTTCCTTTTTCTTCTTACCAGGTCTTGTTGTCTTCCGCTACCCACTTTCTTCTTTCTGTTGGAGCCACCTTTTTCAACTGGTTTAAATGTAATTTTCAAAGTCAAAGTTGGTCTTTAAGTTCTCTTTTGCTTCGTGACATTTACCAACTAAAAATATCAGTAGCCCCGACATGCGAAATAACGAAAGATGTTATGTTTCATAAGTCACCACCTTTTATCGTTAAATGAGAATGTTTACTTTTTTGTACCTCGGGATATTGCGCTTCGAGAGTTACAAGTCACAAGATTTACAAGCCCCGATGTGCAAAGTCGTGAAATTTTTTTAAAATCTTACCTCAGGTTAAATCTGAGAGTAAAATTCCTTAAACCCCAGTCAAGTGTTGTTGGGATTTCGCGTCTTGGCGTTCCCTCTCTCCAAAAACATTACCGTCATAACTCCGATAGGCGAAACCACAAGACTTTTACATAAGTAACCCGGGATAGTGTCAGGGGTGATTAGTGTTTTTTTACCATGGTTAAAATCTTGGGATTTCGTGACTTGGCATACGCACCTCCTAGAAACTATACCTTCAAAGTCCCGAGTCACGATATAAATTAAAACATGATTAATTAAACACTTAATCCTGTTTAAATTCTTGCTTAACTAAATCTAATCATCGCGATCTCGGATTTTAGGGGCTCAAAAGGTTATTGTGAAAGCTCCTGATACGACAAACGTCGAAAGGTTGATTAAAGTTTAAGAAAGCCTAATTAAAGAAGATAAGCTAGCTTAATCAATGTTTAATGCAAATAATAATATGCACAGTCTACGAGGTAAATTTAAATTTTTCTTGCGCCAACTTGTGACACGAATCGTCAAAATTTATGGCATTAATTGGAAACGAGGCGAAGAAAAAAGTAAGGATATGGTTTTTATTGCTAAATCTGTCTCTAAAAATTATTTGACCGTTCTGTTCGTAAGGACATCGAGGTTTAAATGGTCAAAGATATAGATCTTTTCTTTCTGTTATGTTCATAAAGCTCATTTCTATTTTGCACAGAGAGGTTTTTCGCAGCAAGCTGATTCCTGTATGTATACACATTTTTATTACAGGAGAGCTAAGTCACAATCCTCTGTCATGGCCCCATGAAAAGCGTCCAAGGCAAGTGCTGAGACTTCAGGGCAAGGCTCGGATAACATTTATGATACTTCACCCCGAAGCGTTGATTCTATCAGAACCTGGTCATACATCTCTAAGGTTCTGCAGTCCGAGTTGGTGAACTATTCAGATGACTCCAGTGATAGGGAGAAGGACGACTTGGCCACCAAATACAAGATTTTCATCCAAGCAGAAATGCATAAAGTAGCGGCTAGGCCACGTCTTCTTCCTTACTATGACATGATTTGATGGGTGCTAGACCATGTAGATATCCCGACTAGAACCATCATCAACGAGCAGAAGGTCACTATTGGGACCTTTAGGCCAAAAAAATTACAGGTGATGTACAAGTTTCCACCCACGTCGAACTTCACATACAATGCCGAGTTTCTGGAGGATTTTAAATAGAAGGAATGCGAGCAATACGAAAAAATATTATCTGATTTGATCAAGGATTGGGTCTCACACCCTGCGAAGTTCAGGGCCGATAGCAACATAATTTATTCCATATATTCTTTGGAACCATAGTTAAAATACATAGCAATGATGACCTGTAGATTGTATGGGAGGGAAGACACCACACATTTTTTCCTCCCATGGGTGCCTCTGATGCATACAGTCGCAGGAGGTTGTTCCTTTGACTGGGCCAAACTGTTGTTAGATAGTCTGACCAGTCGGATTACAGAATATCGGACACAGAGGGAGAGTGAGAAGGCCGCTTCATTCTTTATGTCCATATACATCATGGATGTCGTGTGTTTCATGACACTTTTTCCCTTAATGAGCTAGAGCTGGGCTCCATCACATGCTGAGCCTATCCATGTCTACCATTCAAATCTTTGGGAGGACAAGGATTTAGATTTCATATATGAAATTTTCAATTGCGTAATGGTACCGATGTATGTCACCATCTTTGACAATCCACCACCCAGGATCTCAGATAGCATCGCGGCCAATTTGAGCAGTGTGGCCGACTGGTACATGGAGGAAGAATTTTCATACATCAGGGTTTTCAGCGCTTCTATCCCTCCGCATGCTCTACCATTATTTATACCCGATAGGCTAGCTTATCGCGAGATCACCAGGCAAACCGTGATTGGTGTCATACGCAAAGAGCTTAAAGGATTTTCAAAGAAGGTATGGCCACCTTTCCCCATTCATTTAACTACCTATTCTTTATTAGATTTCGGGCATGCAAAGGCCGAGGCAACAACCTTGGAAGATACTAAATTGGTTCACATTGAATTCAAGAAACACGATCCACACAGGGTCATGAGTAATCACTTGGTTAGTTGTGGTCTTAAAATATTTGTGCACGAGAATTCACCTCATGATGACATTTTTCGAGGCACGAGATCTTATGCCAAGGTTTTAGCTCAGATACAAGCCTTGTCGCCCGAAGAGAGGACCGATGTTTTCAAATTCCAAGAACATCGGTGGAGCTGCCTTCCCCCAGTATTACGGGGTGAGAATCCAAGGACCGTAGAGGTGCAGCAAACGGAAGGCGAAGGCTCCAAAGATTTAGCGCCCGGTCAAGAAGAACACCAGGACAAGAAAGAACAAATGGGGGCCCCAAAACAGGAAGCCGAGACTTCCAACCCTCCAAGCGAGCCAACCTCGGTTGTTACTCTAAGGAAATCATCTAAGCAGGTCAGCAATCCCATCGTTTCTATTACCCCCCTACAGTCCATGAAGGGGGTCCCAAACGCAAGTTGGGTTTTTGGTGAAAAATTAACGCCTATAACAATGGAAGAGCTACCTCTGAATGAATTCTCTTCGATAAGAAGAGAAAGGCTGTTGTGAAACAAGAACTTTACCAAGAGGCAGGTACAGTATCAAAGAAATTTAAAATTTTAACTGATGAGAGAGCTATGAAAAAGGAGGAATTCGTGACTCAAATAGCAAGAACATTGGGGTCTTTCGCTACAGCCAACCAATATTCAGTCAGGACCCTAAAGGATCAGCTCAAGTGAAAAAATCATTTGATAAAAACATTAGAGGCTAAACTAGCTACAACAGAGGCTGCTACCAAAGATCAAGCGAATACAGGTTTGGAACAAGCTAGAGTAGTTGATCAAAAGGAAATTGAGCGGCTCAAAGATGATCTCGAACAGTCACAACTGATGGCTCAGACAAGTCAGATACAAGTAGGCCAACAAGGAGAATTGATAGAGCAGCTACAAGCCAAATTAGACTTTGTTGAAATCCAAGTAATCGATATCGAGATATTTCAATCCCAAGCTATAGAAATCAGAAAAAGAGTGTCAGCAACTCAACAAGGTCTACTTGCTAAGGTGGAAACGATTCAAAACAACTGCCAACTCATTGATCGAGTATTGGAAAACCTCACTCTCAAAGAAAAAGACGCTGGGGTGGCTCGGGTTGCTTTCCAGGAGGCTATCATAGCCACGACGAGAAGGGAAACAGGTAGTAGTTCCAGGTTTTCTATCTCAGAGCAGACCCGAGGTAACATCTTGTTGAAAGAATGGGAGCGTGACATATCCAAAGGCAGACAACAAGCTAAAGAGGTAAGAAAATCTTGTGAAGAAACCTTTGATTTTCTAGATGGGAGTTGGTTGGGTTCCAATGATGAAAGTAGCACTGAAATACTAGGCCAGATCAATACAGCCAAGCATCTGCTCAAGATCAAGGAAAATGAAGAAAGAGAATTGGCTGAAATATCACAAATAACCCAGACGAACATAGTCCAAATAGATAAATGGCTAATTAAGCTGAGTGTACAATTATGTTCAAACAACGCCAAAGACCAACAGGTGGAGGGAAAGTTGTCGCAATTGGTGAAGGATTGTTACACTTTCGAAGCCAATAATCAAGCAGAACCTTCTAAGTTGATATCCCAGCTAGTGAAGAAGTGCGTCATTTGCACAAAGAATATGAAGAGGTAGGTTTCCGGTGCCAAATAAGGATAGAGACATAGAATTGAAACGTTTAATCTCCTTTATTGTAACCGAAAACCTCTGGAACGATTGAAATTCCAGAATATAGAAATTTGTATAAATATACATTTTGAAGAAAGGCTGGACTTATTTTGGTCGATTGTAATAGAGAATCTCCTTTTTGAATATTAATACTAAGCAATCCGAAGACTCCTAATTCTTTCAAGACCGTGTTATGAGTTTGTTTCCTCTCTGATTTCTTGTTCAATTTCATTTTGCACATATATGTTTGATGAATTTTTCACTGCAATTTAGTAAAACCTCTACCGTGGTGATTAATTTTAATTGTCTATATAGTTTATAGCTTTCCCTCTATATCGGCTATTAGTAGGTACAAGACCTGTGGACTCATTAGATTTTCATATTTTATACATTCGTCAGATTTCTTCACACCTTTTTCTTCTTCTATTTACAGGGTGAGAGTCTCCCTTGATAGGAGCCTCATATTATAAACAACTTTATGTTTTTCTCACATTTTCACACACAACAATTATTTACTAGATAACATAGTTACGGGAAAAGGCCGTTTGTTTGTAATTTATCTTTTACATTAAATCATATAGTTCTCTTTTATACGATCGAATTGAGACAACATTTAAAACTTTGAAACTTTCCTTTACTTTCACTATTCCTCTATGACTATCCCCATTGTAAGACAACCTAACATTGAGCCCGGTTTATCAGACCAAACACATATCGCTTTGAACCTTTTCGATACTATTCTTAAAACAACCAATACCTGGGTAGAACTTGAGCGTTCATGGGTTGCGATTGAGCGGGATATAAACATCCAGGAACAGTTGGAGGCTAGACAATCATAACCTGAAAATCAGCCTTAGCTTCCTTTCCCCAAGGTTGATGCTTTCCCCTTCTTTATCCTTTACTCACTTTTGGATGCCTAGACACTGTACTTTTTAAGCCTTAAGTACAAACTTTGGAACAACATCTTTTTGGCACTGTTGCCGGGGATGAAGTTACGAAACCTTTTTCCCTGGGAAGAACGACATTCTCGCAAGTTTCACCCTTTGATAGTGAACAAAGAGTGAACACCCTTTAAAGGATTTTCTTATCTTTCACTTGGTGACTCCATGTTTAAAATAAGATGGCATCCAGTCGAAGGAATACTAGACGAAACCTAGAGGGCAAACAGACCACGCCTGTTTCCGATCCCAAAAAAATACTGAAAACTAGAGGTTCCCTTAAGCCAACTACTATAGTCTACCATCTTAAGTACCCACAACCCAAGATCAAGAGTTCGTTTGAACCTTCAACTTCACATAGTTCCCCTCCCAAAACCATCAATCCAATTTTAGATCTCTCTGAGATTAAAAGTGAAACCCGTTCGATAACCGCTGACGTATACAGAGGTAAAATCCCTGCAGTGGATTTATCAAATATTGATATCCCACCAACTCTTCAGTTAGATATCATGACCTCACCAGATCTCAGAGAGTATACCTTACACTCATATTACACACTCGCGGGTTCCCCTAATTACATTTCTTACAAATCCAAAGAGCCAAGTCCTCGCATCACTTATCACCCATCTTTGGTTTTCTCGTCTCACGAAGAAAATAAAGATTCGCTTTTATTGTTCCAGAACCCTCTATACAATACATTGTTTCCCTATCCAATAGTACCGATGGCGGCCGCCGGAGGAGGAGGTGGAGGGGTTTTCGGGGGTGGTGGAGTTTTAGGAGGTGGTGGGGCTCTAGGAGGAGGAGTAGGAGGCCAAGGGCCTCTCCCCCCTCCCAGAGTTTTCGCTAAAGTGGCTGCAAGATATGCGCCTTTGGTTCTACCTATCCCTCTTCATGACCTTCCTGAAAATTATATAAAAAAACTACCTAAGTTTACAGGAGAAGGAGACTTGACCGCAACCAAACATATAAACTTTTTTGATCAATTCGCAGATATCCTAGGTCTCGAGCATGAAGACGTGTATTCGAGGCTGTTTGTCCAAACTTTCGAAGGACAGGTACAAACCTAGTTTCGAAGCCTACCCACGGGATCGATATTATCCTACGATGCCCTAGAAGACGCCTTCCTTAGACAGTGGGGCGAAAGGAAAGACCACTTGTATTATTTGACCGAGTTCGGATCTTTAAAGAAAAAGAATTCGGAAATAGTTATGGAATTTATTCAAAGATTTAATAAGATGTATAATAAAATCCCAGCCGAAGTTAAACCATCCCAACCTGCAGCCAAAGTAACCTTCGTGGGAGCTTTCAAACCCGATTTTCCCCTTCTCTTAAGAGAAAGAAGAGGGGCTACCCTAACCTGAATGCAGGATGATGCTGTGGAAATCGAATCTAAAATGATGGCTTCTAGCAAATTGAAAGCTAAGGTAGAAATGAGAAACTGAGAAACCAGACGTTTCAGGGAACAAGCTAGGCCCTCAGGGTCTAATAAATCCACAGACGACAAAATGGATGATATGGCTAGGATAATTAAGGAATTGTCAAATAAATTTTCTAGGATGGAGCTGGATCAATCTAAGGCCAAGCCTTTCAATAAAATGGAATTCAGGAGAAATACCAATCTTTAAAATCAACAAAGACAGACTAAAAATGAAGATCAAAAAATTCAAACCCCTTTAAAAACTGAAAATTTTATAGGAGGAAATGACCTGGAAGATTTCGAGGGTCTGAAAGAAGATGTGACAAATTTGGGTGACGATTGCACTCAACCTTATGTAACTAAAGAAGATTATGAGAAATCTTTAAACACACAGCAACCCTCAGATACAAATGATGACATAAACAATATAGATGTCCCTGACTATCAAGAAGTAACTGATTCAATAATGGCCGAAGTCCAACCTAGATATAACCTGAGGTATAAAAACAAACCTGTTTTGATTCCTCAACCCAAGAAAATTATCCCTAGAGGTGAAGTATACGTGCCAGCCCCAAAAGAGACCGAAACATCTACTAACAAAATAAAAGGGGTAGACTTGTTGGATCCTAAAACCAAGGAGGTTGAGACCCAAACAAGGGAAATCAAGACCACTGAGACACCCACACCGGTAAATAAACTAACGAGTAATAAATCAGCTCAGACAAATAAGTTGGAGAAGAGAGAGTCCGAGATTTCAACCATAGAAACGGACAAAGGTAGTGGTAGTTTTAGTTTTGAAAATGAGATAAATAGGATCAAAATATCGATCCCTCTAGTTGAATTAGCAAAGAATCCTTCATATCGTAAGCACATAACCAAAGTGATAGGTTGTTCGGATCAAGAAAGTCAATCAGACATGATAAAATTGGAAGATGATAAGCCCAATATCACTTTTGGTCCACATTTCGAGGGTGCCAGAGACACCGTTGCTCCTTTCTATATCGCCCTAAATGTGCATGATCAACTGCTGCATAACTGCATGCTAGACTCTGGAGCTTCACATAATGTGATGCCCAAAACTATTATGGATAGATTAGGCCTCGAGATCACCAGGCCTTACGAAGATCTCTACTCTTTCGATTCGAGAAGAGTTAAGTGCATGGGTATGATAAAAGATTTAGTAGTCACCCTTGCCCAGGTCCCAGTCAAAATCATCTTGATGGATGTAGTTATTGTTGATATCCTCCCAAAGTATGGCTTACTGCTATCAAAGTCATGGGGAGCCAAACTTGGGGGGTCCCTCCAACTGGACATGACTTACACCACAATTCTTGTGTTTGGTGGACAACTTACTCAGTTATACAGGGAAACGAGGTTAGCCTATACAGTGAGCGATCCTCAGAATCCTAACAATTTTCCTGTTTACATTGCTGATCAAGATCTGGGAAATTGTATTTTGTCTTTTGATGATGGTATAGATAACTGCACAGAAGAAAATTACATAGATGAGAAAGAATTAGAAAATATGCATAGCACTGGGATCTGGAAAATGTTTTTTGATGGTGCTCTATCATGTGAAGGAGCAGGTGCAGGGATACTTTTTGTGGCACCTGAAAATAAATTTGTTGTCCTCTTCTCTTATAGGCTTCAATGGGATATAGACTACACCAACAATGTATGTGAGTATGAATCCTTAATATTAGGATTGGAAGTTGCTAGGAAGATGAACATAAAGAACCTGGAAGTATATGGAGATGCAGAGTTGATAGTCAAATAGATAAATCGATAATACCAGGCCAAGCACCCGAGATTGAGATTGTACAGAAATTGTGCCTGGGATCTAATGGAAAATTTCTTCTCATCTGTAAATATCCACTTCATCCCACGCGCTGAAAATTTGCAGGCCGATTCGTTATCCAAGGCATCCTCGACGTTCACTTCCCCTACAACTTTTAAATTAAAATACCACATAGAGGTATGGCACAGACCATCCATCCCGAACAACATACAACACTCGCAGGTTTTCGAGGATGACGAACAGATCAGGAAATTCCTTGAAGCAGTGGGCGACTTATCTGAAACTCACATTGATCAAGAGAATCAAAATGATCACATATGGATCATGCAAGAAGGAGAGGACTCTCAAGAGTTCCAGGAAAATATTGCAAATCATCGCATGCTGGTTCTAAAGAACAATCAGATTTCGAAAGGACTGATCCCCCTGGAAAGACTGTTCGATTAGAATGACATACCCTTGAAATCCACCCTGCAACCCCAACCAGAGGAGGTTGAAGACTGCGATGTAGGGACCAAAGAAGAACCTAGGATGGTAAAAATATCAAAGTACCTTCCTCCTGAGGTAAAAAGCAAGTATAAAGACTTGCTCGGGCAACATAAAGATGTTTTTTCTTGGTCTTACGAAGAGCTGAGAACCTACGACACCGTTGTAATCGAACACAAGATACCCCTAAAACTTGGTGTCAAACCCTTTCGACAAAAACTCAGACAGATCAACCCTATTTTATTACCTGTGGTTGAAAAGGAAGTTAAAAATCTCTTGGATGCAAAAATAATAGTACGTCTGAGATATTCCGATTGGGTAGAAAACCTGGTCCCGGTCAGAAAGAAGAGTGGGGAGATTAGACTATGTGTCGATTTTAGGAATCTGAATAAGTCCTCCCTCAAAGATAACTACCCTCTACCCAAAATGGATCACATTTTAGAAAAGGTAGTTAGGGCAAATAGAATGTCGATGATCGACGGTTTCTCTGGGTATAATCAAATTGCCGTAAATGAACTAGATAAAGAGAAAACAACTTTCACTACCCCTTGGGGTACTTTTATGTATGATAAAATGCCTTTTGGTCTAATGAATGCAGGCGCTACTTTCCAACGTGCCATGGACATTGATTTCATCGACGAAAAGGATAAATTTGTGGTCATTTATCTTGATGATCTAACTGCTTTTTCTAAATCTGATGAAGATCATCTGGTACATCTCAAGCAGACTTTTGAGAAATGCCGTAATTTTGGTCTGTCTTTGAATCCAAAAAAGTCCCACTTCGCCATGCAAGAAGGTAAAATCTTGGGCCATATTGTATCTCGAGACGGTATTAAAATCGATCTTAAAAGAGTTGAGGCTATAAATACTATAAATATTCCTAGGAATGTAAAAGAAATTCAGTCATTTTTAGGAAAAATAATTTTTTTGAGGAGATTTATTCAGAACTTTGCTGAAATCGTGAAATTGATCACAGATATGCTAAAGAAAAATAGCGAAGTGAAATGGATAGCAGAAACCAAAGAGACGTTTTCACACATCAAGAAATTCATAAGCGAGGCACCTGTACTGGCAAGCCCTGATTATCTAAAAGATTTTCTTATTTTCTCGTTTGCGTCCGAACACACAATCGCCGCGATACTCCTCCAAAAAAACGAAGAAGGTTTCAAATAATCGATAGCCTTTTTTGGCAAGAGTCTCAGAGACGCAGAACTTAAATATGATATAATGGAAAAGCAAGCGTATTCTATGGTGAAGGCATTGAAAGCATTTAGAACCTATGTATTGCATTCCAAGATAATCGCATATGTACCTACTAGTTCTGTAAAGGATATTTTGGTTCAATCTGACAGTGATGGAAAAAGGGGACGATGGCTTGCCAAAATTCAAGAATTCGACCTGGATATAAAACCAATGAAATTGGTAAAAGGACAAGGTTTTGCCAAAATCTTAGTAGAATCAAATTTCAGAGCTCTCAGTATAAATGACCTACAGGGATATGAAGAAGGTGTGGACATGAGCGAGTTTGATGAGACAACAAGCGCAATCAGAATCGAAGAGAAGTTTGTCTCATCAGACTAGTACAAAAACATAGTGTCATATCTGATGACATTGAAATGCCTGAGTGATTTATCCCCATCCAAAGCTAGAACGCTAAAATTACATGCGGTCAAATACTGTATATCCGATAATCAATTGTATTGGAAGGACCCACTAGGTTTTCTGTTGGTCTGTTTAGTTGAATCAGAAACAGAGAGGGTGATAAGTGAATTTCACGAAGGAGTTTGTGGGGGACACCACGCTTGGAGGGTGACAACTTATAAGATCCTGAGGGCAGGGTATTATTGGCCAAAACTTTTCTCAGACGTAAATGCCAAAGTCAGAGCCTGTAACCCATGCCAACTGTTCACAGGCAATCATAAACTCCCAGTGCTACCATTGGTGCCGGTCAAAATAGAAGCCCCTTTCCAACAATGGGGACTAGATTTTATAGGCGAAATCAACCCCCATTCTAGCGCTCAACACAAATGGATCCTGATTGCCACAGATTACTTCACTAAATGGGTGGAGGCTATTCCAACCAGAAGGGCAATAGATTCGGTGGTAATAGACTTCTTGGAAGACAACATTTTGCCTAGATTCAGCTGCCCCCGAAAAATAGTCACGGATAACGCCCAGGCTTTCAAATCTATGGCTATGATCAGATTTTTCTAGAAATACAATATCGTACTTGGTCATTCCACGACTTATTATCCCCAAGGAAATGGACTAGCCGAGTCTTCAAACAAGAGTCTGATAAATGTAATTAAGAAAGTATTGGACGATAATACAAAATCTTGGCATGTGCATTTGAAATATGCCTTATGGGAAAATCGGATAGGCACAAAAAAATCTATCGACACCTCGCCTTTCCAAATGGTGTACGGGACCGACGTGGTATTACCAATAAATCTAGCACTCCCCGTGATGAAATTATGGCAAGATGAAAAAGAAGAACCAAATCATGTCACTAGAAGGATAAATCAACTAATTGAAGTGCAAAAACACAAGGTCGAAGTAGATGAAAGGTTGCAGAAATACCAAGATGATATGAAAACGTTATTTGACCGTAAGGCAAAAGAAAAAGAGTTTCTCCCGGGCGATTTGGTCTTGAGATAGGATGATAGGAAGGAAGACTCAGCAAAACACGGTAAATTTGATCATATTTGGTATGGACCATTTAGATTCGTAGCTCCCGAAGGAAAGAATTCGTTTCTATTAGAAAATCTGGACAGTAAAATCTTCAACGCTCCTGTCAACGGGCGTTATTTAAAACATTATATGCAATAGCTGGTTCCCCAAAAAAATTATATATATATATA
>JASDQU010739658.1:55235-81495 GCA_032191745.1 Picea mariana
CCCTATAAATAGTTTTCCCTTTTTTCCTGTGGGCTAAGGTGTGGTGAAAGTTAAGGGAGAGTTGGTACCGAGTAATCAAAGTAAGTTGACAGATCTCCATTGAAAAATATTACGTAGATATCAACCCTCATACAAACTGATTTCCCCCACTAAATTATAAGACAGATGGTGTAAGGAAAGTCATATTTAATTGTCCATCCAGTCCGAAAAGACGATGAAAGGAAATTCAAAAATGATTGCCCTCGTCTCAGAATTTAAATGCATAAATATATTCCGAAGTGGTGAAAGGAAATTCAACAAAAGGGCCAGATAACTTCACCGGGGTACTGAACAGGCTCACTGGTAGTGAAGCAATATCTGAGATATCTGTAAGGATTTTATACATGAATCTCACTCTACTCTGGTAATCAACTCTCTCAAAACTGGATCTACATCCTAAGTTCAGTCAGAGCTCCCCGATTAAAAACATGTAATAAACTTCGTTTGATGCAAACCAAAAGCCACAAGATCTGTTGGATTTCCTAGCACTGTCTTGATTGTCTTAATGCAAACCTGAATTTAGTAATGAGAAAGAGAAAGTCATGAAAGGGGATACAACTAAGTTTGAAGAGTATCTAAGTTTTGAAAAGATTTTCACAAGTAAAAGACAAAATCTCCTTTTCCCTTTGTATCATTTTCCTAAGAACAGTTTCGCTGGAATAAAGCCATTGACTCCATTTACCCAATACAGGCACGTGGTCTACTATTCTTCCCGTCTTGCAGGAAGACGGGATCCCTAGTTGGAGCCTATGTTGGAGCCGCCTTTTTCAACTGGTTTAAATGTAATTTTCAAAGTCAAATGTTGGTCTTTAAGTTCTCTTTCGCTTCGTGACATTTACCAACTAAAAATCTCAGTAGTCCCGACATGCGAAATAGTGAAGGATGTTATGTTTCATAAGTCACCACCTTTTATCATTAAACGAGAATGTTTACTTTTTTGTACCTCGGGATATCGCGCTTTAGGAGTTACAAGTCACAAGATTTACAAGCCTCGATGTGTGAAGTCGCGAAAAGTTTTTAAAAGCTTATCTTAGGTTAAAGCTGAGAGTAAAATTTCTTAAACCCCAGTCAAGTGCTGTCGGGATTTCACGTCGCAACGTTCCCTCTCTCCAAAAAAATTACCGTCATAACTCCGATAGGCAAAGCCGTGAGACTTTTACATAGTGACCCGGGTTAGTGTCAGTGGTGATTAGTTTTTTTTTACCATGGTTAAAATCTCAGGATTTCGCGACTTGGCATACGCGCCTCCTGGAAACTATACCTTCGAAGTCCCGAGTCGTGAAGTTGCGATATAAATTAAAACATGATTAATTAAACACTTAATCCTGTTTACATTCTTTCTTAACTAAATCTAATCATCGCGATCTCGGATTTTAGGGGCTCGAAAGGTTAGAGTGAAAGCTCCCGATACACCGAACGTCGAAAGGTTGATTAAAGTTTAAGAAAGCCTAATTAAAGAAGCTAAGCTATATTAATCATTGTTTAATGCAAATAATAATATGCACAGTCTACGAGGTAAATTTAAATTTTCCTTGCACCAACTTGTTTCACGAACCATCAAAATTTATGGCATTAATTGGAAACGAGGCGAAGTGACAAGTAAGTATATGGTTTTTATTGCTAAATCTGTCTCTAAAAATGATTTGACCATTCTGTTCATAAGGACGTCGAGGTTTAAATGGTCGAAGATATAGATCTTTTCTTTATGTTCTGTTCATAAAGATCATTTCTGTTTTGCGCAGAGAGGTTTTTCTCAGCAAGCTGATTCCTGTATGGATACACATTTTTATTACAGGAGAGCTAAGTCACAATCCTTTGTCATGGCCCCACGAAAAGCATCCAAGGCAAGTGTTGAGATTTCAGGGCAAGGCTCGGATAACGTTTCTAATACTTCACCCCGAAGCGTTGATTTTATCAGAACCTGGTCATACATCTTCGAGGTTCTGTAGTCTTAGTTGGTGAATTGTTCAGATGACTCCAATGATAATGAGAGGGATGACTTGGCCACCAAATACAAGATTGTCGTCCAAGAAGAAATGCATAAAGTAGCGGCCAGGCCACATCTTCTTCCTTACTATGACATGATCCGATGGGCGCTAGACCATGTAGATATCCTGACCAGAACCATCATCAACGAGCAAAAGGTCACTATTGGGACCTTTAGACCAGAACAATTACAGGTGATGTACAAGTTTCCACCCATGTCGAACCTCACATACAATGGAGAGTTTCTGGAGGATTTTAAACAAAAGGAATGGGAGCAATATAGAAAAATCTTATCTGATTTGATCAAGGATTGGGTCTCACACTCCGCAAAGTTCAGGGCCGATAGCAACGAAATTTATTCCATATCGTCTTTGGAACCATAGTTCAAATACATAGAAATGATGACCTATAGATTGTATGGGAGGGAAGACACCACACATTTTTTCCTCCCATGGGTGCCTCTGATGCATACAGTCGCGGAAGGTTGTTCCTTCAACTGGGCCAAACTGTTGTTAGATAGTCTGACCAGTTGGATTACAGAATATCGGATGCGGAGGGTGAGCGGGAAGGTCGCTTCATTCTTTATGTCCGCATACATCATGGACATCGTGTATTTCATGATGCCTTTTCCCTTAATGAGATGGAGCTGGGCTCCATCGGATGCTGAGCCTATCCACATCTACCATTCAAATCTTTGGGAGGACAAGGCTTCAGATTTCATATATGAAATTTTCAATTGGGTAATGGTATCGATGCATGTCACCATCTTCGGTAATCCACCACCTAGGATCTCAGATAGCATTGCGGCCAATTTGAGCAGTGTGGCCAATTGGTACATGGAGGAAGAATTTTCATACATCATGGTTTTCAGCGCTTCTGTCCCTCCGCATGCTCTACCATTATTTATACCCAATAGGCTGGCTTGTCGTGAGATCGCCAGGCAAACCGTGATTGGTGGCATAAGCAAAGAGCTTAAAGGATTTTCAAAGAAGGTATGGCCACCTTTTCCCATTCATTTAACTACCTATTCCTTATTAGATTTTGAGAATGCAAAGGTCGAGGCAGCAGCCTTGGAAGATATTAAATTGGTTCACATTGAATTCAAGAAACACGATCCACACAGGGTTGTTAGTAATCACTTGGCTAGTTGTGTTCTTAAAATATTTGAGACTTCCAACCCTCCAAGCGAGCCAACCTCGGTTGTTACTCCATGGAAATCATCTAAGCAGGTCAACAATCCCATCGTTTCTGTTACCCCCCTACAGTCCACGAAGGGGGTCCTAGATGCAGGTTGGTTTTTTGGCGAAGAATTAATGCCTGTAACAATGGAAGAGCTACCTCCGAATGAATTCTTCTTCGATAAGAAGAGAAAGTCTATCGTGAAACAAGAAATTTACCAAGAGGCAGGTACAGTATCAAAGAAATTTAAAATTTTAATTGATGGGAGAGCTATGAAAAAGGAGGAATTTGCGACTCAAATAGCAGGAACATTGGGGCCTTTCGCTACAGCCAGCCAATATTCAGTCGGGACCCTAAAGGATCAGCTGAAGTGAAAAAATCGTTTGATAAAAACATTAGAGTCTAAACTAGATACAACAGAGGCTGCTGCCAAAGATCAGGCGAATACAGGTTTGGAACAAGCTAGAGTAGCTGATCAAAAGGAAGTCAAGCGGCTCAAAGATGATCTTGAACAGACACAGCTGATGGCTCAGACAAGTCAGATACAGGTACGCCAGCAAGGAGAATTGATAGAGAAACTACAAGCCAAATTAGACTTCGCTGAAAGCCAAGTAATCGATATCGGGATATTTCAATCCCAAGCTATAGAAATCAGAAAAAGAGTGTCAGCAGCTCAACAAAGTCTACTTGCTAAGGTGGAAACGATTCAAAAAAACTGCCAACTCATTGATCGAGTATTGGAAAACCTCACTCTCAGAGAAAAAGATGCTGGGGTGGCTCAGGTTGCTTTCTAGGAGGCTATCATAGCCACGACGAGAAGGGAAACATGCAGTAGTTCCAGGTTTTCTATATTGGAGCAGACCCGAGGTAACATCTTGTTGAAAGAATGGGAGAGTGACATATCCAAAGGCAGACAACAAGCTAAAGAGGTAAGAAAATCTTGTGAAGAAACCTTTGATTTTCTAGATGGGAGTTGGTTGGGTTCCAATGATGAAAGCATCACTGAAATACTGGGCCAGATCAATACAGCCAAGAATATACTCAAGATCAAGGAAAATGAAGAAAGAGAATTGGATGAAATAACACAAATAACCCAAACGGACATAGTCCAAATAGATAAATGGCTAATTAAGCCGAGTGTACAATTATGTTTAAACAACGCCAAAGACCAACAGGTGGAGGGAAAGTTGTCGCAATTGGTGAATGATTGTTACACTTTCAAAGCCAATAACAAAGCAGAACCTTCTAAGTTGATATCCTAGCTAGTAGGGAAGTGCGTCATTTGCACAGAGCATGCGAATAGGCAGGTTTCCGGTGCCAAATAAGGACAGAGACAGAGAATTGAAACGTTTAATCTCCTTTATTATAACGAAAACCTCTGGAACGATTGAAATTCCAGAATATAGAAATTTGTATAAATATACATTTTGAAGAAAGAACAAGGGCTGGACCTATTTTGGTCGATTGTAATAGAGACTCTCCTTTTTGAATATTAATACTAAGCAATCCGAAGACTCCTAATTCTGTCAAGACTGTGTTATGAGTTTGTTTCCTCTCTGATTTCTTGTTCAATTTCATTTCGCACATATATGTTTGATGAATGTTTCACTGCAATTTAGTAAAACCTCTACTGTGGTGATTAATTTTAATTGTCTATATAGTTTATATCTTTTCCTCTGTATCGGCTATTAGCAAGTACAAGACCTGTGGACTCATTAGATTTTCATATTTTATACATTCGTCAGATTTCTTCTCACCTTTTTCTTCTTCTGTTTACACGGCGAGAGTCTCCCTTGATAGGAGCCTCGTATTATAAACAACTTTATGTTTTTCTCACATTTTCACACACACCAATTATTTACTAGATAACACAGTTACGGGAAAAGGTCTTTTGTTTGTAATTTATCTTTTACATTAAATCATATAGTTCTGCTTTATACAATCGAATTGAAACAACATTTAAAACTTTGAAACTTTCCTTTACTTTCACTGTTCCTCTATGACTGTCCCCGTTGTAAGATAGCCTAACATTGAGCTCGGTTTATCGAACCAAACACATATCGCTTTGAACCTTTTCAATACTATTCTTAAAACAACCAATACCCAGGTAGAACTTGAGCGTTTGTGGGCTGCGATTGCATGGGATATAAACATCCAAGAACAGTTGGAGGCTAGACAACGACAACCTGGAAATCAGCCTTAGCTTCCTTTCCCCAAGGTTGATGCTTTCCTCTTCTTTATCCTTTACTCACTTTTAGATGCCTAGACACTGTACTTTCTAAGCCTTAAGTACAGACTCTGGAACAACACTTTCTACAAACTTCATTCTTATACATATTTCCTTTATGGTCCATGAGAGCCCCAATCCTATTCATTATGACAAATGCATTTAAATTTCAGAGAATATGTATTGAAATACATACTTTTTAGAAATTCAAAGAGAGCTATTTTGGGAACAATCTCGATTGTACTTTGTAACTGAGTTTTTTTTAATATGAAGTATTTGAGATTTATTTATCATTATCTTCATTTGATATACCCATGTATCACTCTATCAAAGTTCTCTTATGCATGAAGATCATTTTCTTTTACTTTTTATGTGACCAGAAATATTTATCCCTACAGTGATGGATGTGAGGAAATTTTTGTTTATTTTCTTTAAATGTATGAATGTGTGTGTTTCTTGGTCCATTCTCAGGAAATTTCTTTAAAATGAAATAAAAAAACCATTTTCATTTTTTTTATTTTATATATATTTTTACTTTCCTTCGAGGGACTTCTATAAAAGTCCAACATTTTAAAAATCTCGAATAGAGGAGTACCACCTCTATTAAAACGTAGGGGTATTTGTATCCTCATGAGGTTGTCGTTTCGGTCCTAACAGATTCAAGCGTCAACACGTATCAATGTATTTTCTTTGATTCAACCAAAGTTTCATGTTTGCACGATCTCTTTTAATCTCCATTCCTAAAATGAAGTTAGCATCACCAACATCCTTCATGTCAAATTTGGAGGATAGCTGCAATTTCACCTCCTTGATAACATCCATGTGTTTCCTACCAGTAACATGTCATTGAAAAACAACACTACATAAATGAAGTTATTACCAATCTACTTGGAATATACACAATGATCTTCCCTACTTCTCAAAATCCCAGTTCAAGGATGCATGTGTCAAACTTTTAGTACCACATCCTAGGTGATTTCTTCAAACCATATAGTGACTTATTTAGCCACCCATAGAGCTATCTTGTTTGAGACTGCGCAATACACTTTGTGTACTGTGTTTCCTTCTGGTCTACCAGAGGGGTCGATAGTTTAGAGGGCTTTTGTTGGGATCTATCAAATTTGAACCAGGGTCAATCTATGATAGTAAGGTAGAATCATAATAACCCATAAAGAACCATAAGTAAAATAAGTATAATCTAAATCCAACAAATGGTTCAAGCCAATAAATGGTTCCATTTCCATTGGATGGAATAGGATGGGATTGAGTATGTGAGAATTGCAGAAGATGCGTCAAAAGAATTTTAGATTGGACAACAAGACATTGAGAGAATGAGAATATAAAGGGGATGTTGAAACCATGGAATCCAATGAAGGAAGAGATAGAGAATTGGTTGAAAACAAAGGATCTGGAGTTTTCACAGAAAGATAACAGAAACCCGAAGTTGTTGTAGCGCAAATATATGGACAAGTACATATTCATCGACTTGCACGAAGTATTTTTCTATGATTTCCCGCATGTATTGCAGGAGTGGATAAAAGGTTGAAAGACAACCATCCCACAAATTGGATCAGAGAACTAGAGTGGAATCCAGAAGAGATTGCACAGTTACAATGAGTTGATAATAAGTTTACGTGGGCAGTAGACTTTTGGTTAGACAACATTGTTGTAGGATTTATCATAGAATTTGCAGTAGATACAACAAAGTCTTATAGTGTGGCACAACAAGAGTTATTGAAGGGACCTCGAGTTATGCATATCATATCGTTATATAATTATATTAAGATATTACTATATAACAAAGGTGTAATGACAATGGATTCAGACAACTAAAACTTCTCTGCGTACATGGGGGAAGGGGGGAGGCATTGATAGGAGAAGGACAATTGGAAGGAGAAGTGGATACAGGAAAAAAGGAGGAGGTCTTGGACCCAATTATGATGGATGGAGACCATATAAAGAGGATCATGGAAACAACTAGAAGAACACACAGTGGAGTACCCTACCAGTGTAAGGTGAACACCAAGAAGAGAGTTGTAGCTGTGAGGGAAGGCTTGTTAAGTGATGAAGAAGAAGTAGAGGATCTCCGGGCTGTGGAGCAGATTGAGAAAATCCTGCATGCGACATATGAGAGGAAGAGGAGAGGTCCAAGAGTGAGAATAGAAGGAAACAATCATATCCATATCAATGTTAGTGTGGAACCCATAAACCCATGTGCGACTAATACACCAAAAAGAACACCACCATTTAGACAATCGAATTTCAAGAGAAGGAAGAGAACAAGAAATTCACATACACAAGGAACAACAACCGGGGGAGACATTTTAGGATGCATTAGTTAAGTATCTACACCACGCAGAGGTAGTGGTTCAACATTAAAGATAGCAGGACATGATCCCACCATCAGGTTACCAAAATTCAAAGGAGAGGCATTGGAGAATGTTGAGAAGCACTTGTTTATTTGTGAGAAGATCTAGGAAGAAAAATAGATCACAGACGAGGACACTAAAATTGCGCAGTTAGGTATCACGCTAAGAGATCACGCACTGGATTGTTACATGAGTTTAGTTGCAAACAATCCGCTAGGGAAAACCAGAACGATTGGAGATATCAAGAAGCTATTGATAAATGAGTTCCAGAAGCCTAGTTCAGAAGATCAATACATGAACCAGATGATAGAGATTAGAAAGAAACCAGGAGAATCTATATGGGATATTGACCAGAGATTCAAACAATTGAAGGGAACGCTAAAGTATGTCATGATAGACATGAAGCATAGGCATCTATTCGTCAATTCACTACTACCACACTTGAAATACCCTTTGCGACAATAGAACTTTTAGACACGGGAAGAGGCTCTACATGAAACCTTACAACTAGAGGAGAACCAATACCAGAAGACAGATCCATCCATATAGGAGCTGAAGTAGGATCTGAAGAACTTAACATTCCAGCTAAACCAGAACAAAGGTAAGGAAAAAAGAGAAGTCGTTTGGTGTACCACATCTAGGATAGAAGGACACCATAAGAATGAATGTCCAACATTTGCATAGTACATGGAAACAATAATTCCAAACCTATTGCCAACAGGATCACTATGGTGTGAGATCTATAAGAAATAGGGGCATGATCCATATCACTACCCAATGATGCAAAAGTACTAGATAGTACCTAAGAGCTCATATTTCAACTTTTGCAAGTTAGTAGGTCATGATGACAAAGATTGGAGAACCATGGACCTCATGAGGGAAAGAACATCAGATGCGTATAGGGTGCAGGCATAAATGATGATCGGGAAAGCCACACCATAGTTTAACCAAGTACCAGACCTGTATAACACTATGTAGCAACAATATAACATTGCGCAACAACAATATAACACTTCACAGACGCAGTACAATACCGCACAACCACACTATAATCCCACGCAGTATAACCAGGTGCCCCAGTATAATGCACCACGAGAAGATAGAGTTGGCTACAGAGGTGGAGGAAGAGTAAGAGGAGACTACTGTCAGAACAAACAGATTGTAAAAGAACTAATTTCATGTTACCATGTGTGGGAAGAAGCACCAGATGAAGATGACCCGCGAAACATTCATATCAAGGAAGTTGAAGGTGAAAGAGAAGCGGAAGGTCCACCTATGGAATCATAAGTATTTGTTGTGTTGATCAAGGTGAATAAATTCAACATTGGGACACTTGAGAATCCCAAAGTCATGAGCATTGGAGACTATTGGGATGAGAAAATAGTGGAAAGAATAACAAAGTTACTGCGCGAGTACAACGACCTGTTCCCTACAACATTCACAGAAATGAAAGGCATAGTAGGAGAGATAGGTGAAATGAATATACCTCTCAGATATGAGGCAAGGGTTATCAGGCATATACCATATAGACTAAACCCCATCTATAAGCAGAAATTCAAAGCCTAAATTGATAGGATGTTGGAGGTCGGAATCATAGAACTTGTAGAGGAATTTGAATGGGTAAGCTCGATGGTAGTTCAAGAGAAGAAAAAGGGGGGGATAAGGATATGTGTCGACCTCAGGAAGCAAAATGATGTGTGCCTACATGACCCATTCCATACCCCTTTCACATATGAGGTGTTGGAGAACATAGGAGGACATGAATCCTACTCGTTCAACGACGTATTCTCAGGATACCATCAGATCAAGATAACCCGGAAGATAGATACAAGACAACTTTTTATACAAAAAGGGGATCCTACCAATACAAAGTCATGTTGTTTGGACTGAAGAATGCACCATCAATATTTTTCAGAGTAGTCATAGCTACATTCAAAGAATTCATCCACCAATTTCTAGAGGTATATCTGGATGATTGGATAGTCTATAGTCTGTTTAAAGACCATGTAGGGGTATTGAGGATAATGTTAGAAATATGAAGGCAGTGTCATATATCGTTAAGCATCAAGAAGTGCATATTTAGAACAACCTTTGGGATACTATTGGGCCATATAGTATGCAAACAAGGCTTGCAAGTAGATCCTGCTAAGATTGCAGTAATTGTTAATACACCACCACCAAAATAAATCTGTCAGTTAAGAGAAACATTGGGACCCACAAGATACTACAGGAAATTTATAAAAGGGTATGCATAGATCACTGCGCCAATGGAGAAATGGTTAATAAAAGACAACAAGTTTCAGTGGACTGATGACTGTCATCAAGGATTGGACACCCTGAAAGAGAAGATGGTAACCACACCAATACTAGTATTCCTAGATTGGGAAAATACATTCCATGTTCATGTAGATGCATCAGCCATAACACTTGGAGCTATTCCGGCGCATCCAATATCATGAGAATTGGACCATCCTATAAAATTCACTAGTAGAAAATTGTCAGAATCGAAGCAGAATTACTATACCACAGAAAGAGAAAGCTTATATATGGTCTATGCACTTCAGAAGTTCAAACATTATTTATTGGGAAAAAATTTCAATATGTTCATGGACCATTCATCTCTCGAATACCTAATCAACAAGATAATGTTGGGGGGGAGGATTTGTAGATGGTTATTGTTGTTCCAGGAATTTGACTTTGAAGTAATAGTCAAACCAGGGTGATTGAACCTATGACCTGATCACATGTCAAGGATCACTAATGGAGAGGAACCTACGAATATAGAAGACAAGTTCCCTGACACACAGTTATTTTTAGTCCAAGTAGCCAATGAACACTTCATAGAAATCATCCAATACTTGAGTACAGAGACTGCGCCACAAGAATTCTACACCCCGTAGAAGAAATATATGGTAGTCAGAGATGCAGACTATCAGTTGATTTCAGGACATTTAAACAACATGGGTGTAGACAACATCTTGAGAAGATGTGTGCTAGAACATGAAAGACCTAGGATTTTAGCAGAATCCCATGAGGGAATAGCAGGAGGACATTATGCAGGAAAATCTACTGCACAAAAGGTATTGTGCATAGGACTATGGTGGTCGATTGTCCACAGAGACTCAAAGGACTACTGCCAAAGATGTGATGTATGTCAGAGGGTTGGTAAACCGAATAGACGAGACAAGATTCCCTTGAGACCACAAGTAACCTTACAAGTATTTGAAAAATGGGAAATAGATTGTGGGACCAATTAAGCCACCAGAAAAAAGTTCAGGAGCGAGGTACATTATTATTGCGAAAGAGTAATTAACAAGATGGGCAGAATCAACACTAGTAAAATATTGCAGTGCAAAGACAACATCACACTTCTTGTTTGAGAAATTGATCACTAGATTTGGTTGCCCAAGGATTTTGATGAGTGACCAAGGAAATCACTTCATTAACATCACTATCAAGTCTATGACTGAGGATTTTGAAGTTTATCATCAAAAGTGTACACCATATCATCCTCAAGCAAATGGAACAGTGGAATCTTTTAATAATATTCTTGAGAATGCACTAAAAAATATATGCAATGTTAATAGGGACGATTAAGACTTGAAGATATCAGTAGTACTGTGGGCATATAGGACAACATGCAAAAAATTGATAGGTCATACAGCATTCAGATTGGTGTATGGATAAGAAGAAGTGGTGCCATTAGAGTTTTTGGTACCTAGTCTGCGCATAGCAATAATTACCAACATGACAGAGTGAGGCATAGTACAAGAAAGGCTAAGTCAACTATTGATCATGGAAGAAGATAGGATTCTAGCAGGGTTTCACCAAGAGGTACAGAAAGCAAGGGACAAAGCTTGGCATGATAGACATATCAAGAGGAAAAATTTCAAGGAGGGAGACCTAGTCTTGGTGTACGACAATAAATCTCTTCAACACCCAAGAAAACTCAGAATGCATTGGTTAGGACCATATTAAGTAAAGACTTTCATAGATGGGGGAGATGTACAGTTGAAGGACTTGGGAGGAAAAAAACTTAGAGGAATGATCAATGCGAGTCGAATGAAGCTGTATAGGGACATTTGACCTTCTAGCACTTGAAAAAAAAAAAAAAACATATGGGTTACCACGCCAGACATAAGAAGATAAAAACCAACTAAAAGAGGGGTAGAACACCGAAAACAGAATGTTCATGTGCACTCGAAAAATGTTAGCGCGACGGAGAAAGGACCAACGGTCACTAAAAGGAGAAAAAAGAGGAAATGGAGGGTATGAAAAATAGGCACCAACTAATGGTGGCTATCAAAATTGAATGTCAAGAAATTGGCGGGACGCTGCATTAATCGTGCCAACTGGTGACGACAAGGGAATTCAATGGAAAGTACGCGAGAAGCGCTAGTTCATTCAAAATGCAAATTGGGTAACATCTCCAAGAAGTTCACACGATTCCTATATAAGGTAAGCACGCAGGGATCAGAAGGGTTATTGTGAAATTGAAAAGAGCACAGAGTGACAGAGCATACGGAGAAAAGAGTGAGTTTACAGAAGTTACAGAGACAACTAAGCTCAATGAAGAACATTTTTACCACCATAGCACCACCCAAGATAGGAGTGTCGATCCATGCCTACAGATGACCTTGAAGCAACCTCAAAGCACCTCAGTAGGCATAGAGAAATGAACAACAACCACCACAGCCTATGGAATTTGTCAACTTGGACGAAATCCTGTCGCCCAATATGGAACCAGGAAGCCCCACACCAGTGGTGGAGGAAACCCAATAGATAGCACCAGTGGGCATGGATATTGATATGTCAGAAGAAGAACAGAGCCAACAGACCCAGGATGCAGGAAATCCTTCGCGCTCTGAAAACCCTAACGAAGCCCCAAGGGTTAATGGGATGGTTCCAAACCAGACTGAAGTGTTCATGCTAGAAAGGTCACTCACAGTAGTGTCGGAGCAACCACATGAGGGAATTGTAGAAGATGTCGCCACATGACAAGAGGAGTATGCAGGGGAAAGAAAAATGGAGGTTGGAACTTCGATTCATCCACCACAGTGGAAGGGCAAGAAACTAGTAGAAATATTACCGCGTACGTAGGCTTCCACAACCATAGTATTACTGTGCATTCCAGAGGGGGTGAATGTTGTAGCTAACCTGTTAGGCCACGTGGAACAAATACGGTACTCGGATCATGATGTGATCGACACAGACAAGTTTCTGGTGTTTGCAAAGTAAGTTTACCTGGATACTGTGGGTATAGGCCACTTCGGTGAACCAATTAACCAACCAAAATAGTGGGCAGTCGGACAGGTGAACACCAGGAATCTAGGCCTGTTGGAGATCCCGCACTTTGGAAGGGGTCATGATGTGAACAACTACATCAAGAAGTTTATGGAAATTACCCATGGAGGATACCTATGGGTTGAAGAGATTGTCTTGATAGACATAGAGCTCATCACGTATATTACAAGGTTGCTATATGTGGGGGAGAGCCCTGCGTAGTTCCTTGATGTTAAAACAAAGGAGAAGGCACTGAATGAGGAAATGAAGAAGACATATGGTACAGAAAGAGGGTCACGCAGAATCATATTTATGCGCATCAGTGATGCAGAAACAAGGATGGCCACAAAAATCATGGTGTGCAAGCTGCTCAGAAAGTGTCACAAGGAGGAAGTCCATGTTGGGGTCATCGCAGCTATAGCATAGTGTGCGGAGGGCGCTATACTTAGCTGGGCTCTGTACTTGTTGAATCTGTTCCTTGAATATGGAGAGGACGTGCAAGACCTGGGGACAAAATTTCACTATTCCTGGCTACTCATTCTAATCGCCTTAGTCGAATGGAAGGAGCCTAAGTATACATAATTTGTTAAGAGATCCACTCATTGTCATGCAGTGTGATACCTATCATTGGGGAGCACTTCAGACCCTCAAAATAAAAGGGTGAATGCGGGCATGTTCGTAGGGTAGTACAACAAATTGCAGGAAACATTGCCAACACTTAGCGGGTTACACCAGAAGCGGTCGCGCAATATCAACGCATAGCCAACTTCAAAGTGACTATTCATGTAGTATGGATCCAAGCAGAAAAGGATCTTGAGAAGGAATGACTACAACTGCAGTACTGCGTCAAGGAAGAGGATGTCGAAATGGCTATCAAGGATTGGCAAGATGACTGGAGAGTCCCAGTCCTGAATCAAGAGATGTCCACGGATAAGGAGGTTGATGTAGGGCAAAAAAACACCTGCAGGAGACAAAATGGTGCCCAAGAATCCAAATCTAGGACAGAACCCAGAGCAATAGAATAAAGAGGGTGCATCCAAGAAAGGTACCCAGGCGAGGAAGAATAATAACACCCAGGCACCTCAAGAATAGGAAAAAGAGACTGAGACAACAAAGGGTACCACATCAAGTGCTACTCCGCAGGGTCAAGGCTAGACTTAAATCCTGATCATACACATAGGAGGTGCGCACAAGAAAACTAAGGCGCAAAAAATGCCACCAGAATATCCAATCATTGAGGACGACGTGGACCTTGTGGGCCCAAATGGTCCAGGACCGAAGAACAAAGGATTTTGATGAAGCCCAGCGCCAAAGGGACATGATCCGGGAAGAGATGGTCAACATGAGGCATCTCCTCGAGCAGATCATAGAAATTCAAAGGGCAGACAGAGAAATAGAGTTAGTCCTCGAAACATCACAAGCATGAGCCAAGGTTTTTCCCAGCGAGCAGGATATGATCCAGATGATGGCACAAGCAAGCTTGAATTTTCACATTACACCCAACATACTGCGCATGGATGAAATTGTATGCTAGACACCATTGAAAGATCTGGCACAAATACAATCGGTAATGTGGCTATTACCAACCAAGGCCTTATATAAACTGCAAGTCAACGTCACGCAGGAGGTACAGTCATGTGCACACACTGTCGTAGCAGAATTGCAGCAGATAAAGGACAACAGAGAAGTGTTGGAGTTGGTGCTCGAGCAGGTTAAGATCAAGAAGAAGGAAGAGAAGGATCACACATATAGGCTCAAGGAGGGATTGGTTGTATCCTATGACAAAATTCCAAAGAGTGTGCAAATAAAATAGCTCACGATGACACAAAAGATTGATCAGATTATGCAAACAATTGATCAATACAGGTAGGATATTGATAACCTTTGGGAACAAATCATCCCTACCACTTCCACGGAGGTAAAGGAGCAAAGGAAGCAGGAAGTAACATGGAAGATGGAGGAAATGAAACGATAATTCAGCGCAGCTGTTGACTTGTTTGAGAAAGAAGCACAACTATGGAAAAATATGGAAGAGGATCAACAGGTCCAACAATGGGACCAGGAAGATGAGAATATAAGCGCAGCTATCCAGGACCTCAAGCAGAGGCAAAAGACGATGCATATTACTGGGTGCCTCAAAGGAGCACAAGATATGAAGAATTTTCAAGCAGAACTCATAGTTGTACAAACACAAAAGATGGATCAGAAAGCTCAAATGGAACTGCTCCAAGAGAGTTCAACAGAGGTCATTGCACAAGCATAAGAGGCAAAGAAGAACATGGCACAAATTCAGGTAGAGTGCGTAGAGATGATCAACGAGGAGGTTACAACGCAAATAGTGGATGCACTTAGAAAAAAGACCATGCAGGATCAAACACAAGAAAAATAACTCACAGAGAAGTTCCAGACTCTTGCAGGAGCTGTTGAATAAGTGCACAAGGTTTAGGTGGCTCGGGGCGAGCCACATGTCAATGTTGGGGGAATGTTGGATGCAGATCTAGTCAGGAGAAAAGATTATTTTTGGGAAGAGAAGCAGGTAAGGAGGAAAGGATAGCTGGAAGGAAAAGAAACACATGTAAGGGAAGCAGGTGAAGTGCACATGAAAGGAAGACCTAATGACGCTAGGGTTAGGGTTTTTGTAATATATTGTAATGGTTGATGAGCCAAGAATATAAATATGTAGTACTTAGAAGAAGAGAAGAGAGTCGTCGGACGAGAGATAGGAGAGTTGACCGAGGAGGATAAAGTTGTAAGAACTGTACTACTCAATAAGATGTTGAGATAGAGAGGCAGTGAGCAACTCGATCTTGAAGGTTAGATCGTAGGCTGAGGAGCCTGGTGCGGTCTAGTAAGCCTCACAGGGATCGAGGAGCCTATTGAAGAGAGTAAGACCCAAGATTGTAGCATGTGTGGCATGATATATTACTGAACCATAATAAGATTCTTGAGATCTAGATCTTTGTGGACGTAGCCCAGGAGGGGGTGAACCACGGTAACACCTATGTTATGTGAATGAATGTATGTGTCTTTACTATTGTTAAATGTTGAATGTTAGATGAATAAATTAACTAGTTAGATCTGGTATTTCACATGCATGCATAGAATGACTATTATGATCAGATGTTAGACTGAATATATAAGGATTACAAGATACAACCACATATCCCCACTCATTCCCAGGTTGCAAACACCTGAGTATTGCAGCCACCCATAGATCTATCTTGGGTGAGACTATGCAATACACTTTGTGTATTGGGTTTCCTTCTGGTCTACCAGAGGGGATGATAGTTTTAGAGGGATTTTGTTGGGAGCTATCAAATATGAACCAGGGTCAATTTATGATAGTAAGGTATAATCAGAATAACCCATAAAGAACCATAATTAAAAGAAGTATAATCTAAAGGCAACAAATGGGTCAAGCCAACAATCCATACCTCGTGCATAGTTTTTTCCACCAACATTGATGAGGGTGATCTATTTACCAGGTAAAATACAATACCCACTACCTTTGCCCAAAATTCTTGTCCTCACTTGGCACTACTAAGCATGCTCATTTTTGTTTCCATCAACACCATGTTTATCCTTTCTACAACCCTGTTCTATTGAGGTGTGTATGGAGTAGTCTTCTACCTTTCTATACCACACTTCTTACATAAATTTTTGAATTCATTCCTATAAAATTCTCCACCATTATCTATCCTCAACACCTTTATTTTCTTCTTTGTATGATTTTATACTAGAGCCTTAAAATCTTTAAATTTATCAAATACCTTAGATTTCTTCCTAAGAAAATAAATCCATGTGTTCCTTGAGAAATTATCTATGAATGGATCATAATATACAGATTTACCTAGTGATGAAACATGCATAGGTCTAAACACATCACTGTTTATCATCTCTAAGATACCCTTTTCTCTTGTAGCACCAGATGGGAATCTTACTCGATTATATTTACTATATATGAAATGTTCATAGAAATCAAAATCTAGGGTGAAATTAGACATACCTTCAACCATACCTTTATCGTGTAGTGTTCAAAGGCCCTTTTTTCCAATATCTCCCAGTCTTTGATTCCACAACATGGTCTTTATTCCAGGAATATTATGGATCCTATATTCTTTATTTCTCTACTTAGGGACAATAAAACTATTACACCCATCAATATAAGTTCTTCCCAATCACTTGTATAGAGTTCCACATCGAACTCCCCTCATGAACACCATTTCTCCTCTTACCATCTTTCAAGTTCCTTTTCCCAATAAAGTATCCACACCTGCATCATCCAACTTACTTACATATATTAGGCTCCTGGATAGATCTAGAATGTGCAAAACTCTAGGGAGAGTTCTAATCCTTCCATCTTTCAACAACAACTTAATCCTTCCACGCCCTATGATTTTTACTGTTGAGTCATCTCCTAGGAAGACATCACCACTATTTTACTTTTCATATTCACTAAACCACTCCCTATGAGGAGTCATATGAAATGATGCACCTGAGTCAATCAACCATACATCACAATCTACATGTGTACCTCTAGATGTCGGGTAAACATCATCTCCTTCTTATGTGGAGTTTTTCGCATATGTGGAAGAGGCATAATCATATCCCTTTTCCTTATCAACAATATTTCTTATAATTCCTAGATTTACAACATTTCCATCATTTCCTCAAAGACATTCCTTGGGATATAGATCTGCCTTTAGATTTAGATCTCCCCTAATAAGACTTATTTTTATTCCTATTTTGGGGATGAAATTTTACAAATAAATTGTATGTGCTATGGATATCCATAATTTTCCGCCTCATCTCTTTTGATAACAAGGATGAAACTACATCCTCATAATTCAATGAATATTGAGTGGCACTACCAATTTCTACAACCAAATTATCCCAGGATTTTGGAGAAAAACATAGCAATGTGATACACCTATCTTCTTCTGCAATCGTAATATTGACATAGACAAGTTGACTTACCAAAGTATTGAATGAATTTAGATGATGTATCATAGAATCTCCATCTTCGATCCTAATATGATACAACTTATTTCAAAGAAACAACTTGTTTACTAGGGACTTCGACTAATACAAATTCCCCAACTTTTCCCATAGTTCCTTGGTTGTCGATTCTCCCAACACATTCATGTTTGGAAGACCAATAATGCTTTTGTAGAAGAAATACTAGTCCTGACAACTCTTCATCGATTACCCGGTGTTGGCACAGGGGTAGACCCAGGGTTCAACTCTAACAGTTCACCAATAAACCCTAACTACTAGCCCTTTCGGCAACACCTGTGAAGCAGATGCGGTCTCACCCGAAGTAGCAATAGGGAGCTGCAGGACACATGTGTCTACAACCACAGGAAATGCAAAGTGATTCCAAAACAAAACACAAAAAATCTAGATATTATTTACCACTCTTAATCTTACTTCACGAATTTATATCTCTGATCTAACAATCGAGCAATAATAGTATAATAGATAGCAAATAACACGACATCAACCACAAAGACAATGAGATATATGTGGTTCACCTTCTCCCTAGGGATACGTCCACAGAACTGTGTTTCTTGATATATTAGATGAAAACATACAGTTCTATCTACACACTTAGCTGCAGATCTTGTCTCTTTCTCTCTTTCTCTTTCCTCCCTGTGCACCCAGCTGCAGGGTTGATTTTTACAACTAGTTGAAGATCCATAATATAGAATCAATATTTCTCTCAAAAACAATAATAGAAAAAAAAAAAATACGAACGAACCCCATCCCAGGTCCTCTAGACCTTTATTTATACATCACATGACTCTCAGACAACCTTAGACTGAATTCTAGGTGTTGCAAACCCTAGATCCAAAACCATAGGTTCAAAACCCTAGGTCCACTTGACCTGCATTTTCAGGGCTTCACTAGCCTGCCCTTCCTCCTTTTCTGTGAGGTGATCCAAAGTATTTGTTGGTGTCTTTTTCAGATTGCTGAGTTATCCACGATCTGTCTTCCTTGATGATTTATCTTCCTTGATCTTCTCTTCCAACGACTAGATTTTCCTTTACTTCTCTCCTTCTTTTCTACTTATTTTCTGCTACTTTACCCACTTCGACCATTCCTCGGTTTATCTGCCTTCCATGCACTTCATACTTAACTTTTATTCCTTAATATTCTCTTCCTTTCATAACAAAGGTCCAACAAGCCCCCAACACTCCCATGTGACTCATCCCGAGTCACTGCAAGACTGAACCTTCTGTATCACTTCGACTGCAAACTGCATGGAGCAACCTGCGATTTCTACTTTGTCCCTCCCCATCTTGTGCAAATTGTCTTTTCTGTGTCTGGTACCCAGTTTCAACTACACCTGGTACCTAGACCCTTCTTCTTTTTCTTTTACTGAGAGCTGTGAGGCACTTGGTTGTCACAATATAGCTTCAACCGGATTCCATTCACTAAACCATCCTTCCATTCTCCTTCAAGAGTTTTCAACTGCGCAGCTCCTCCTTCTGTAACATAGGCAACCTCAAATGGTCTGAGCCAATGTTTCCTGAACTTCCCTAGATGCTTCATGAATTTGATGTCATATAATAGTACCAAATATCCTTGCTTAAATGATTTCCTCTTGATATCTCTGTCATGGTAGGCCTTCTCTTGTTATTTTTGCACCTGCTGATGAAATCCTGCAATAAACTTGTCTTCCTCCAATTCCAGCAACTGCACAAGCTTGTCTTGGGCAGTGCATGTGTCATCCATGCATGTAAATGTTGCAATTATTAAACTAGGAACCAAATATTCCATAGGTATCACTGCTTCCAAGCCATAGACTAACTTGAATGGGGTCTGCGTTGTTAAGTTTTTGCAAGTGGTTATGTAAGCCCATAATACTACTGGAATTCTTAAATTCCAATCGTCTCTGATAACATTGCAAATCTTAGTCAGTGTTGTCTCCAAGATCTTATTGAAATATTTGACTGTACCATTCGCATGTGGGTGGTATGGTGTGCTCTTATTATGGTGAACTTAGAAGTCCTAAGTCAAGGCTTCAATAGTTTTGTTGATAAAATGTGTGCCTTGATCACTCATAAGGATCTTCATGCATCCAAATCTGGTCATAATATCCTCAAAGATGAACTACGCAGTTGTAGCTGCACTACAGTTCTTAATTTCTCTTGCTTCTGCTCATCTAGTCAAATACTCTGTGGCAGTGATAATGTATCTAGATCCTGTGCGCTTTCCTACTGGGTTTATAGGTCCCACAAATTCAATGGCCCATTTCTCAAATACTTGTAATGTTAATTGAGGTGCCAAAGGCATTTCATCCCTTCTAGAAGGATTCCCTACTCTTTGACACACATCGCAGGCTCTGTAGTATTCCTTAGCATCCTTATGTAAGGTAGGCCACGAGAGGCCAACTCTGAGAATATTCTGCATTGTTTCCTTCCCTGCATAGTTTCCTCCTGTTATGCCTTCATGTGCTTCTGCAAGAATCAATGGTCTTTCTTCCTCCATAAAACATCTCCTCGGGATCTCATCTGGTCCCATCTTATATAATTGTCCAGCTATAAGTTGAAAGTCAGCAGCACGAACTGCCAACTATTTCTTCTGAATGACTGTGTACTCACGAGGTTCCATTCCTATGGACAAGAACTGAACTAGCTCGATGAAGTGATCATCAACTTTTTTGATGGCCAACAACTGTGCATCTGGTAGTGTATCCTCCAGACTAGTAGGTTCCTCTCCATGTTCTAACCTGGATAAGTGGTCAGGTCCTTTATTCATTCTTCCTGTCTTGACCATAATCTCAAATTCATACTCCTAGAATAGTAGTAGCCACCTGCATATTCTTCCCCCCAAAACTGGCTTGTTGACTAAGTACTTCAATGCAGAATGATCAGTGAACATCCTAAAATGTTTTCCCAACAAATAGTGTCGAAACTTTTGCAGCGCATATACCATAGCCAAGCCTTCTCTTTCAGTCGTAGTACATTTCCTTTTAGTTGTAGAAAGCTTCCTGCTTGCAAATTCTATGGGGTGGTCAATTTCTCCTGCACTTGGTTGTGATAAAACTTATCCTAATGCAATGGAAGAAGCATTGACATGAACATTGAACTCCTTACTCCAATCTGGAAAAACCAAGATAGGCATAGTAACCATTTTCTGCTTTAATGTGTCGAAGCTCTGCTGCCATTCTTCTGTCCATTGGAACTTACTATATTTCTTTAATATCTTCTCCATAGGTGTTGCTATCTGTGCATAACCCTTATTAAACTTCCTATAGTATCCAGTGTGTCCCAGTGCAATGCGCAACTGTCTAACCGAAGTAGGGGGATGTATATTGACAATGATATCAATATTGGAAGGATCTACCAACAATCCCTTCTTACACACAATATGCCCTAGCACCACTCCAAAGGGTGAAAAGAAGATACACTTTTTCATATTCAGGGAAATCTGACATTGCCTGCACTTATCTAACAGTAATCTCAAGCATTCAATATGATCTTTCATTAGGGTAAAAATAGTCCAATCATCAAAATATGCTTCCAATAACTTGTGTAAAAAGTCCTTAAATGCTTAGACCACCACTTTAGAAAAGATGGCTGGTGCATTCTTCAATCCAAAAGGCATCACAGTGTACTGAAAAGAACCCCATTTTGTTGCAAATGTGGTGTTATGTTGATCTCCCTTAGCAATTCTAATCTGGTGATAACCTGAAAATCCATTTGTGAATGAGTAGACCTCATGTCCTCCTACATTATCTAGAAATTCATCAGTAAAGTGTGTACGAAAGGGGTCATGTAGGCATGCATTATTCAGTTTCTTTAAATCTACAAAAAATCTTATTTCTCCCGACTTCTTATCTTGGACCACCATAGGGTTGATCCATTAATATTCTTCAACTTGTTCTATGATTCCTACTTCCAACATTCTATCCAGTTCAATCTTAACTTTCTACTTATATTTGGGGTTTAGTCTGTAGGGTCTCTGCTTGATGGGTATTGCATATGGTCTTAAGGGGATATTCATTTATCCCATGGGACCTTTAATTCCCTTCATGTCTGTGAACTTGGTTGGAAACAAATCTTGATATTCATGTAATAGTTCTGTGATCTTGCTAATAGTAGCATCATCCCAATAGTCTCCCACATTTGCTAACTTAGGTGTTTTGTATGTTCCAATGTTAACCTTCTTAATTTTAATGGGTTGTCCAATAAAAGGTAATTCAATCCCTGGCCCTTGTATGTCTCTTTTTCCTTCAATTTCTAAAATATTTACATCCCTCGGGTTATCATCCTCATCAACATTAATATTGTAGCACTCATGTAATTGTTGAAGAGGCGCACTCCATTCATCTTTTTCTTGGTCAAGAGGGGGGTTAGGTGCCTCCTCAAAGACATTATGTCTTATGATTTGTAAAGCATGATCTACTGTAGGGTACTGACTTTAAAATAATAAGGTAGCTATAAAGTTATGAGTCATACCATACCAATCTGTAGTGACGAAGCATAGTTCTGCTTGAAGATACCCGTTGATAGGTATGGTGTCCAATGTGTTAATGAACTTATGCACCCACTGTTATTTAGGAATGTTGCTCCAGGCCTCCTCACAACTTTTCATATGGTCCTTGGGGAAACTCTGACCTGTGTAATAAACTTCACATCCTTCATCTTGGTCTGGAAAGCGCGTTGTCAGTAAGGTGCGACATTGTACCCATTCTTCGATGTTCTTATTGTGTGTTCCCCACCATCTAGCTAGTGTAGATTTCAAGGCTTCATCCAGTGCCAACATCCTCTATTGTACTGGTACAATTTTTTCAAATTCAACTAGAAATTTCTCTAAATGATTCAATCCATCAAATTTTGGAAGATTACTTACTTCTATGCCAATCCAACGAACTACTCTGATCAATCTGGCACATCTCCACGTAGAGACTTCATACATTATGTTTTGCCAGTTTTCCAATGCTTCCTCTGAATCTCATGAACATGCACTTTCACTTCGCCAGCTAAGATTTCCATCTGTTGTAGGATTAATGTAATCATGTTGTCTTGCTGTCGATTTATAGATGTTCTCTAGCTCATATGCACAATCTTCTTCCCTAATGGGTTCTGTGTATTTGTGACCTTCATCCGAGTCCAGAGGTGTAATGGCCTTAAGGCCATTACCCTCAAATGTCATTCTTCTCTTCTTTAGGTCAACAAAAGTTCAATTGTTGAAAGCTAAATCAATTCCTAACAATGCAGGATAAGGACAAATATCATCAACAATCTCAATCACTTCAAATTCTGCAAATGTCCTTACCTCATCAATGTCTACAGGGACATACTCTAGTCTTCCAAAGAGGCTCACCGCCTACTGATTATCCATCCTGAGCCTGATAGGGGAGTAAATCAATCTAGGTTTTCCCATCAGTGCCCAAGTCTACTTTGTCATAAAATTTACTTATGATCCTAAGTCAAGGACCACATAGTCCATGTCGTAGTCTCCAATCTGAGCACTAAGGTGTAATTCCTTGTTTTTCCTTGTTTTACTTGATACTTGATTCACAGCTCTACTTAGCATAGGGTCTATTCTTCTCATTTCATAGTCTTACTAGGTGTTATAATTCTTGCATAAATTTTTCATCTTTAATCAAATTGATACAAGTGTATAAGAAGTCCATGAGATTTCTTACCTCTTTTCGTTGTCTAGCTAAGACAGACTGATCAAATGCTGGTGGCATTTCGCATTCCCTGAATTTTGGTTGTGCCCTAGAAGAAGAATCTTGTTCTCCTACAAATTCTTTCCTTTCTTCCTCGAAAGTATGCCTCTCTCTCCTTGGATCAAACAAATGTGCCTTCTCTGCAGCTCTTCTGATCTCTGATCCTTCTGTAGTCTTTCCTAGAGTCACCCTATATTATCATATAACAACGCCTCCTCTAGTAATAACAACGACTCTGGGGTCCTCACCGTGAAGTTATGCTGATATCAATTGGACTTGTTGGTTTCCTCCTTGTCTCTCTTGAAGTTTGGCTAACAATACTGGACAATATTCGATGACATGATCAAATGAGTTGCAGTAGTTGAAAGTAGTACAAGGGTTCTGACAATCCCTTGCCAAATGTCTTGGTTGTGCATAGTTATAGCAAATGATCTGACCTCGACCTCGTCCCCTACCTCCTCCTCGTCCTATTCCTCTAAATCAACCACGAGGGTTGAAATTTCCTCTTCTTGGGGAGTTGAACTACGCATTATTTCCTATTTGATGAGCTTCTACTTGAATTCTATATGTATCCCTTGATCTTTCATGCATGAGATCGTAAGCCCTACAATCCTTCTCATCATGACCCACATATTTACAGAATGTGCAGTAAATATTGGTAGGTGTCTGGACATACTTTTGCATATAATAACATTCACCAGGGTGATGTCTAGTTCTACATACCTTGCACCAAGGTATAGTAGCCTGCTTCAAAGGATTAGGTGAGTCAGAGGCCAAGTATTCATGAAATTGGGGATATTTCTCTTTGTCATGGCCTTCTAATTTACATTTGATACACTAGATATATTTTCTTTTCTCTTTCTTCATAAATTCTACCTGTAAGGATAAACTAATTAACTGATTCAAGATCTGACTCATAGCTGGACTGGATTCTCCTACAGGGAATGATTCTAATTTCATGGCAATCTCCAGTGCTTCAGCCTACGAAGCGACCTTATGTTGCATCAGAGGAATACTAATATGTGTCAAGAGGGAAGTGATGAACCATTCTTTATTATGTTCATTTGGGATATGAAAACTTAAACGACTTGTCAGAGTCTTAAACCTCTGATGAAAATCCCAAACAGGTTCAGTGACCTTCTTCTTGATTTCCTTCAACTCTATAATGCACTGTGACTCAAAATTAGGCTTCTTAAACTATGCACTCAGTGCAACCTTAATGTCATTCAACAGTTTAGGTTGTCCAGGCCCTAAAGAAAACTTCATATACCAGTTCAGAGTGCGATCCCTCAAGGTAGTACTAAAAGGAGTTCTCTTAACAACTTCGTTAGTGAATTTTTTAATGCTCCAGACAACTTCGCATAGGAATCAGTGTTGGTCAGGATCTTCAGATACATCTCCTCTAAAGATAGGTAACCTCATTTCATCTTCCATAGATCTTCCTGGGTTTCTTGAATGAGTATGTGCTAAACTTATTGTAACAATACTCAGATTTCTCTGACTACTTTGGTTACTCTGGTTAATTAATGATTCTAAAAAATTAGGAGTAATAGTACTTAATTTGATAGTAGGCATGGTTCCTGAAGTTTTCGGTTCTCCTCGACGAGGTCCTTCAATCTCTACCTCCTCTTCCCTTGTGAACTCTGAATACTCTTCATCTGTTAGATATGCTTCTTCTCCACTGTAGAATCTCTCGTCTTTGTAATTATGCTTAAATAGGTTCTCAAGAGGAACCTCTCCAAATGATCTCTCACTATTCGTGAGTCCAGCCTCTGTGTCACTGTTGCTGTCCAAATTCTTGAACATTAGCTTCAAGATCTAGCTGACTATTGTATCTTCAGGATATTCTTCTCATGAAATAGCATCTTAATCCTCAACTTTAAAAAGTATAGGAACTTTCCTCTAGGTCCCTTAAAGAAATACCTCTCTTCTTGACTATATGATTCCACTCTATCGATAGTGAACTTAGTAATGTACCCTCTGATGGTGCTATCAAACTATATATCCATTGCTCTAGACACAACGTTATCAACTCTCTTGACTTTCTTGATCAATGTTGTTGTCCAAACCACAGGTGGTCTAGATCTGATCTCAAGCTGAGTATCTGCTAATCTGGCTAACCACTCGTATAACTCCTTATGAAATCCTCCAAAGAAAATCTCATGTATGTCGGTAAAGATGTACCTTCCCAGCCAGTCTTCTATACTAATGCTAGGATTCTTGTTCTGAGCTTCGGCGAAGTCCTTTTCTTGTTATTCTATCCACTTCTGAATCTCTGTCTTTGATGGAAACCACCTTGACATTCCCTCAAGAAGATCTTGGTCCCGACAACAGAACCATTTTTTGGCATAGGGGCAGACCCATGGTTCAACTCTAACAATGCACCAACAAACCCTAACTACTGGCCCTTTCGGCAACACCTGCAAAGCAGATGCAGTCTCACCCGAAGTAGCAATAGGGGGTTGCAGGACATAGGTGTCTACAACCAGA
>JASDQU010739658.1:81545-99369 GCA_032191745.1 Picea mariana
ATCAACAAGATAATGTTGGGGGGGAGGATTTGTAGATGGTTATTGTTGTTCCAGGAATTTGACTTTGAAGTAATAGTCAAACCAGGGTGATTGAACCTATGACCTGATCACATGTCAAGGATCACTAATGGAGAGGAACCTACGAATCTATAAGACAAGTTCCCCGATGCATAGTTATTTTCAGTCCAAGTAGCCGATGAACACTTCATAGAAATCATCCAATACTTGAGTACAGAGACTGTGCCACAAGAATTCAGCACCCCATAGAAGAAATATATGATAGTCAGAGATGTAGACTATCAGTTAATTTCAGGACACTTAAACAACATGGGTGTAGACAACATCTTGAGAAGATGTGTGCTAGAACATGAAAGACCTAGGATTTTAGTAGAATCCCATGAGGGAATAGCAGGAGGACATTATGCAGGAAAATCTACCGCACAAAAGGTATTGCGCACAGGAATATGGTGGTTGATTGTCCACAGAGACTCAAAGGACTACTGCCAAAGATGTGATGTATGTTAGAGGGTTGGTAAACCGAATAGACGAGACAAGATTCCCCTGAGACCACAAGTAACCTTACAAGTATTCAAAAAATGGGAAATAGATTTTGTGGGATCAATTAAGCCACCAGAAAAAAGTTCGGGAGCGAGGTACATTATTATTGCGAAAGAGTACTTAACAAGATGGGCGGAATCAACACCAGTAAAATATTGCAGCACAAAGACAACATCACACTTCTTGTTTGAGAAAGTGATCACTAGATTTGGTTGCCCAAGGATTTTGATGAGTGACCAAGGAACTCACCTCATTAACATCACTATCAAGTCTATGACTGAGGATTTTGAAGTTTATCATCAAAAGTGTACACCATATCATCCTCAAGAAAATGGAACAGTGGAATCCTTTAATAAGATTCTCGAGAATGCACTAAAAAATATATGCAATGTTAATAGGGATGACTGAGACTTGAAGATATCAGTAGTACTGTGGGCATATAGGACAACATGCAAAAAATTGACAGGTCATACACCGTTCAGATTGGTGTATGGACAAGAAGAAGTGGTGCCATTAGAGTATTTGGTACCTAGTTTGTGCATAGCAATAATTACCAACATGACAAAGTGAGGCATAGTACAAGAAAGGCTAAGTCAACTATTGATCATGGAAGAAGATAGGATTCTAGCAGGGTTTCACCAAGAGGTACAAAAAGCAAGGGACAAAGCTTGGCCTGATAGACATATCAAGAAGAAAACTTTCAAGGAGGGAGACCTAGTCTTGGTGTACGACAATAAATCTCTTCAACACCCAAGAAAACTCAGAATGCATTGGTTAGGACCATATTAAGTAAATAATTTCATAGATGGGGGAGTTGTACAGTTGAAGGACTTGGGAGGAAAAAAACTTAGAGGAATGATTAATGCGAGTCGAATGAAGTTGTATAGGGACATTCGACCTTCTAGCACTTGAAAAAAAAAAAAAACAGATGGGTTACCACGCCATACATCAGAAGATAAAAACCAACTAAAGGAGGGGTAGAACGCCGAAAACAGAATGTTCATGTGCACTCAAAAAATGTTAGCATGACGGAGAAAGGACCAATGGTCACTAAAAGGAGAAAAAAGCGGAAATGGAGGGTATGAAAAATAGACACCAACTAACGGTGGCTATCAAAATTGAATGTCAAGAAATTGGTGGGATGCTGCATTAATCGCGCCAACTGGTGACGGCAAGGGAATTCAATGGAAAGTACACGGGAAACGCTAGTTCATTCAAAATGCAAATTGGGTAACATCTCCAAGAAGTTCACACAATTCCTATATAAGGTAAGCACGCGAGGATCAGAAGGGTTATTGTGAAATTGAAAAGAGCACAGAGTGACAGAGCATACGGAGCAAAGAGTGAGTTTACAGAAGTTACAGAGACAACTAAGCTCGACGAAGAACATTTTTACCACCATAGCACCACCCAAGATAGGAGCGTCGATCCATGCCTGCAGATGACCTTGAAGCAACCTCAGAGCACCTCAGTAGCCATAGAGAAATGAACAACAACCACCACGGCCTATGGAATTCGTCAACTTGGAAGAAATCCTGTCGCCCAATATGGAACTAGGAAGCCCCACACTAGTGGTGGAGGAAACCCAATAGATAGCACCAATGGGCATGGATATTGATATGTCAAAAGTAGGACAGAGCCAGCAGGCCCAGGATGCAAGAAATCCTTCGCGCTCTGAAAACCCTGACGAAGCCCCAAGGGTTAATGGGATGGTTCCAAACCAGACTGAAGTGGTCATGCCAGAAAGGTCACACACAGTAGTGTCGGAGCAACCACATGAGGGCATTGTAGAAAATGTCACCAAACAACCAGAGGAGTATGAAGGGGAAAGAAAAATGGAGGTTGGAACTTCGAGTCATCCACCACAACGGAAGGGCAAGCAACTAGTAGAAATATTACCACGTAGGTAGGCTTCCACAACCATAGTCTTACTGCGCATTCCAGAGGGGGTGCATGTTGTAGCTAACCTGTTAGGCCACGTGGAACAAATACGATACTCGGATCACAATGTGATCGACATAGACAAGTTTCTGGTGTTTGCAAAGTAAGTTTACTTGGATACTGTGGATATAGGCCACTTCGACGAACCAATTAACCAACCAAAATAGTGCGCAGTCGGACTGGTGAACACCAGGAATCTAGGCCTATTGGAGATCCTTCACTTTGGAAGGGGTCATGATGTGAACAACTACATCAAGCAGTTTATGGAAATTACCCATGGAGGATACCTATGGGTTGAAGAGACTGTCTTGATATACATAGAGCTCATCACGTATATTACAAGGCTGTTATATGTGGGGGAGATCCCTGTGTAGTTCCTTGATGTTAAAATAAAGGAGAAGGCACTGGCCAAGGAAATGAAGAAGACATATGGTACAGAAAGAGGGTCGTGCAAAATCACATTTATGCGCATCAGTGATGCAGAAACAAGGATGGCCACAAAAATCATGGTGTGCAAGCTGGTCAGGAAGTGTCACAAGGAGGAAGTCCATGCCGGGGTCATCGCAGTTGTAGCATAGTGTGCGGAGGGCGCTATACTTAGCTGGGCTCTGTACTTGTTGAATCTGTTCCTTGAATACGGAGAGGATGTCCAGGACCTGGGGACAAAATTTCACTATTCCTGGCTACTCATTCTGATCGCCTTAGTCGGATGGAAGGAGCCTAAGTATACATAATTTGTTAAGAGATCCACTCGTTGTCGTGCAGTGTGATACCTATCATTGGGGATCACTTCAGACCCTAAAAATAAAAGGGTGAATGCGGGCATGTTCATAGGGTAGTACAACAAATTGCAGGAAAACATTGCCAACACTTAGCGGGTTACACCAGAAGTGGTCGTGCAATATCAACACATAGCCAACTTCAAAGTAACTATTCATGTAGTATGGATCCAAGAACAAAAGGATCCAGAGAAGGAATGACTACAACTGTAGTACTGCGTCAAGTAAGAGGATGTCGAAATGGCTATCAAGGATTGGCAAGATAACTGGAGAGTCCCAGTCCTGAATCAAGAGATGTCCACAGATAAGGAGGCTGATGCAGGGCAAAAAAAACACCTGTAGGAGACAAAATGGTGCCCAAGAAGCCAAATCTAGGATAGAACCCAAAGAAATAGAATAAAGAGGGTGCATCCAAGAAAGGTACCCAGGTGAGGAAGAATAATAACACCCAGGCGCCTCAAGAATAGGAAAAAGAGATTGAGACAACAAAGGGGACCACATCAAGTGCTACTCCATAGGGTCAAGGCTAGACTTAAATCCTGATCATACACATAGGAGGTGCTCACAAGAAAACTAAGGCGCAAAAAACGCCACCAGAATATCCAATCATTGAGGACGACAGGGACCTTGTGGGCCAAATGGTCTAGGACCGAAGAATGAAGGATTTTGATGAAGCCCAATGCCAAAGGGACATGATCCAGGAAGAGATGGTCAACATGAGGCATCTCCTCGAGCACATCATAGAAATGCAAAGGGCAGACAAAGAAATAGAGTTAGTCCTTGGAACATCACAAGCATGAGTAAGGTTTTTCCCAGCGAGCAGGATATGATCCAGATGATGGCACAAGCGAGCTTGAATTTTCACATTACACCCAACATGTTGCGCATGGATGAAATTGTATGCCAGACACCATTGAAAGATCTGGCACAAATACAATCGGTAATGTGGCTATTACCAACCAAGGCCTTATATAAACTGCAAGTCAGCGTCACGCAGGAGGTATAGTCATGTGCACACACTGTCGTAGCAGAATTGCAGTAGACAAAGGACAATAGAGAAGCGTTGGAGTTGGTGCTCGATCAGGTTAAGATCAAGAAGAAGGACAAGAAGGATCACACATATAGGCTCAAGGAGGGATTGGTTGTATCCTATGACAAAATTCCTAAGAGTGTGCAAATAGAAGAGCTCACGATGACACAAAAGATTGATCAGATTATGCAAAAAGTTGATCAATATAGGTAGGATATCGATAACCTTTGGGAACAAATCATCCCTACCACTCCCCCAGAGGTAAAGGAGCAGAGGAAGAAGGAAGTAACATGGTAGATGGAGGAAATGAAACGACAATTCAATGCAACTGTTGACTTGTTTGAGAAAGCAGCACAACTATGGACAAATATGGAAGAGGATCAACAGGTCCAGCAGTGGGACCAGGAAGATGAGAATATAAACACATCTATCCAGAACCTCAAGCAGAGGTAGAAGACGATGCAGATTACTGGGTGCCTCAAAGAAGCACAAGATTTGAAGAATTTTCAAGCAGAACTCATAGTTGCACAAACACAAAAGATGGATAAGAAATCTCAAATGGAACCGCTCCAAGAGAGTTAAGCAGAGGTCATTGCACAAGCAGAAGAGGCAAAGAAGAACATGGCACAAATTCAAGCAGAGTGCGTAGAGATGATCAACGAGGAGGTTACAACGCAAGTAGTGGACGCACTCAGAAAAAAGACCATGCAGGATCAAACACAAGAAAAAGAACTCATAGAGAAGTTCCAGACTCTTGCAGGAGTTGTTGAATAAGTGCACAAGGTTTAGGTGGCTCAGGGCGAGCCACATGTTAATGTTGGGGGAATGTTGGATGTAGATCTAGTCAGGAGAAAAGGCTATTTTTGGGAAGAGAAGCAGGTAAGGAGGAAAGGATAGCTGGAAGGAAAAGCAACACATGTAAGGGAAGTAGGCGAAGCACACATGCAAGGAATACCTAATGACACTAGGGTTAGGGTTTTTGTAATATATTGTAATGGTTGATGAGCGAAGAATATAAATATGTAGTACTTAGAAGAAGAGAAGAGAGTCGTCGGACGAGAGATAGGAGAGTTGACCGAGGAGGAGAAAGTTGTAAGAACTGTACTACTTAGTAAGATGTTGAGATAGAGAGGCAGTGAGCAACTCGATCTCGAGGGTTAGATTGGAGGCTGAGGAGCCTGGTGCGGTCTAGTAAGCCTCACAGGGATTGAGGAGCCTGTTGAAGAGAGTAAGACCCAAGATTGTAGCATGCGCAACATGATATATTACTGAACCATTATAAGAATCTTGAGATCTAGATCTTTGTGGACGTAGCCCAGGAGGGGTTGAACCATGGTAACACCTATGTTATGTGAATGAATGTATGTGTCTTTACTATTGGTAAATGTTGAATGTTAGATGAATAAATTAACTAGTTAGATCTGGTATTTCACATGCATGCATAGAATGACTATTATGATCAGATGTTAGACTGAATATATAAGGATTACAAGATACAACCACATATCCCCACTCATTCCTAGGTTGCAAACACTTGAGTATTGCAGCCACCCATAGAGCTATCCTGGGTGAGAGTATGCAGTACACTTTGTGTATTGGGTTTCCTTCTGGTCTACCAGAGGGAATGATAGTTTTAGAGGGATTTTGTTGGGAGCTATCAAATATGAACCAGGGTCAATTTATGATAGTAAGGTATAATTAGAATAACCCATAAAGAACCATAATTAAAAGAAGTATAATCTAAAGGCAACAAATGGTTCAAGCCAAAAATCCATACCTCATGCATAGTTTTTTCCACCAACATTGATGAGGGTGATCTATTTACCAGGTAAAATACAATACCCACTGCCTTTGCCCAAAATTCTTGTCCTAACTTGGCACTACTAAGCATGCTCATTTTTGTTTCCATCAACACCATGTTTATCCTTTCTGCAACCCTGTTCTATTGAGGTGTGTATGGAGTAGTCTTCTACCTTTCTATACGACACTTCTTACATAAATTTTTGAATTCATTCCCATAAAATTCTCCACCATTATCTATCCTCAACACCTTTATTTTCTTCTTTGTATGATTTTATACTAGAGCCTTAAAATCTTTAAATTTATCAAATACCTTAGATTTCTTCCTAAGAAAATAAATCCATGTGTTCCTTGAGAAATTATCTATGAATGGATCATAATACACAGATTTACCTAGTGATGAAACATGCATAGGTCTAAACACATCACTCTTTATCATCTCTAAAATACCCTTTTCTCTTGTAGCACCAGATGGGAATCTTACTTGATTATATTTACTATATATGAAATGTTCATAGAAATCAAAATCCAGGGTGAAATTAGACATACCTTCAACCATACCTTTATCGTGTAGTGTTCAAAGGCCCTTTTTTCCAATATCTCCCAGTCTTTGATGCCACAACATGGTCTTTATTCCAGGAATATTATGGATCCTATATTCTTTATTTCTCTACTCAGGGACAATAAAACTATTACACCCATCAATATAAGTTCTTCCCAATCACTTGTATAGAGTTCCACATCGAACTCCCCTCATGAACACCATTTCTCCTCTTACCATCTTTCAAGTTCCTTTTCCCAATAAAGTATCCACACCTGCATCATCCAACTTACTTACATATATTAGGCTCCTGGATATATATAGAATGTGCAAAACTCTAGGGAGAGTTCTAATCCTTCCATCTTTCAACAACAACTTAATCCTTCCACGCCCTATGATTTTTACTGTTGAGTCATATCCTAGGAAGACATCACCACCATTTTACTTTTCATATTCACTAAACCACTCCCTATGAGGATTCATATGAAATGATGCACCTGAGTCAATCAACCATACATCACAATCTACATGTGTACCTCTAGACGTCGGGTAAACATCATCTCCTTCTTATGTGGAGTTTTCCGCATATGTGGAAGAGGCATAATCATATCCCTTTTCCTTATCAACAATATTAGACCTACAATATTTCTTATAATTCATATATTTACCACATTTCCATCATTACCTCAAAGACATTCCTTGGGATATAGATCTGCCTTTAGATTTAGATCTCCCCCAATAAGACTTATTTTTATTCCTATTTTGGGGATGAAATTTTACAAATAAATTGTATGTGCTATGGATATCCATAATTTTCCGCCTCATCTCTTCTGATAACAAGGATGAAACTACATCCTCATAATTCAATGCATATTGAGTGGCACTACCAATTTCTACCACCAAATTATCCCAGGAGTTTGGAGAAGAACATAGCAATGTAATACACTTATCTTCTTCTGCAATCGTAATATTGACATAGACAAGTTGACTTACCAAAGTGTTGAATGAATTTAGATGATGTATCATAGAATATCCATATTCCATCCTAATATGATACAACTTCTTTCGAAGAAACAACTTGTTTACTAGGGACTTCGACTGATACAAATTCCCCAACTTTTCCCATAGTTCCTTGGTTGTCGATTCTCCCAACACATTCATGTTTGGAAGCCCAATAATGCTTTTGTAGAAGAAATACTAGTCTTGGCAACTCTTCATCGATTACCCGGTGTTGGCACAGGGGAAGACCCAGGGTTCAGCTCTAACAGTGCACCAACAAACCCTAATTGCTGGCCCTTTCAGCAACACCTATGAAGTAGATGCAGTCTCACCTGAAGTAGCAATAGGGGGTTGTAGGACACATGTGTCTACAACCACAGGAAATGCAAAGCGATTCCAAAACAAAACACAAAAAAATCTAGATATTATTTACCACTCTTAATCTTACTTCACAAATTTATATCTCTGATCTAGCAATTGGGCAATAATAGTATAACAGATAGCAAATAACACAACATCAACCACAAAGACAATGATATATACGTGGTTCACCCTCTCCCTAGGGCTACGCCCACAGAACTGTGTTTCTTGATATATTAGATGAAAACATACAGTTCTATCTACACACTTAGCTGCAGATCTTGTCTCTTTCTCTCTTTCTCTTTCCTCCTTGTGCACCCAACTGCAAGGTTGATTTTCGCAACCAGCTGAAGATCCATAATATAGACTCAATATTTCTCTCAACAACAATAATAGAAAAAAAAAAAAATAATACGAACGAACCCCATCCCAGGTCCTCTAGACCTTTATTTATACATCACATGACTCGTAGACAACCTTAGACCGAATTCTAGGTGTCACAAACCCTAGATCCAAAACCCTAGGTTCAAAACCCTAGGTACACTTGACCCGCATTTTCAAGGCTTCACTAGCTTGACCTTCCTCCTTTTCTGTGAGGTGATCCAAAGTATCTGTTGGTGTCTTTTTCAGATTGCTGAGTTATCCACGATCTGTCTTCCTTGATTCTTTATCTTCCTTGATCTTCTCTTCCAACGACTAGATTTTCCTTTACTTTTCTCCTTCTTTTCTACTTCTTTTCTGCTAATTTACTCACTTCGACCCTTCCTCGGTTTATCTACCTTCTGCACACTTTGTACTTAACTTTTCTTCCTTAATCTTCTCTTCCTTTCATAACCAAGGTCCAAAAATCCCCCAACACTCCCATGTGACTCATCCCGAGTCACTGCAAGACTGAACCTTCTGTATCACTTCGACTGCAAACTGCGTGGAGCAACCTATGATTTCTTATTTGTCCCTCCCCATCTTGTGAAAAAATTCTTTTCTGTGTCTGGTACCCAGTTTCAACTGCACCTAGTACCTAGACCCTTCTTCTTTTGCTTTTACTGAGAGCTGTGAGGCAGTTGGTTGTCACAATATAGCTTCAACCAGATTCCATTCAGTAAACCATCCTTCCATTCTCCTTCAAGAGTTTTCAACTGCACAACTCCTCCTTCTATAACATAGGCAACCTCAAATGGTCTAAGCCAATGTTTCCTGAACTTCCCTAGATGCTTCATGAATTTGATGTCATATAACAGTACCAAATATCCTTGCTTAAATGATTTCCTCTTGATATGTCTGTCATGGTAGGCCTTCTCTCGTTATTTTTGCACCTGCTGATGAAATCCTGCAATAAACTTGTCTTCCTCCAATTCTAGCAACTGCACAAGCCTATTTTGGATAGTGCGTATGTCATCCATGCATGTAAATGTTGCAATTATTAAACTAGGAACCAAATATTCCATAGGTACCACTGCTTCCAAGCCATAGACTAACTTGAATGGGGTCTGCGTTGTTAAGTTTTTGCAAGTGGTTATGTAAGCCCATAATACTGCTGGAATTCTTAAATCCCAATCGTCTCTATTAACATTGCAAATCTTAGTCAGTGTTGTCTCCAAGATCTTATTGAAATCTTTGACTGTACCATTCGCATGTGGGTGGTATGGTGTGCTCTTATTATGGTGAACTTCGAAGTCCTGAGTCAAGGCTTCAATAGTTTTGTTGATGAAGTGTGTGCCTTGATCACTCATGAGGATCTTCATGCATCCAAATATGGTCATAATATCCTCAAAGATGAACTGCACACATGTAGTTGCACTACAGTTCTTAATTGCTCTTGCTTCTACCCATCTAGTCAAATACTCTGTGGCAGTGATAATGTATCTAGATCCTGTGCGCTTTCTTGCTGGGTTGATAGGTCCCACAAAGTCAATGGCCCATTTATCAAATACTTGTAATGTTAATTGAGGTGCCAAAGGCATTTCATCCCTTCTAGAAGGATTCCCTACTCTTTGACACACATCGCAGGCTCTGTAGTATTCCTTAGCATCCTTATGTAAGGTAGGCCACGAGAGGCCAACTCTAAGAATATTCTGCGTTGTTTCTTTCCCTGCATAGTTTCCTCCTTTTATGCCTTCATGTGCTTCTGTAAGAATCAATGGTATTTCTTCCTCCATAACACATCTCCTCGGGATCTCATCTGGTCCCATCTTATATAATTGTCCAGCTATAAGTTGAAAGTCAGCAACACGGTCTGCCAACTATTTCTTCTGAATGACTGTGTACTCACGAGGTGCCATTCCTATGGACAGGAACTGAACTATCTCGATGAAGTGATCATCGATTTTTTTGATGGCCAACAACTGTGCATCTGGTAGTGTATCCTCCAGACTAGTAGGTTCCTCTCCATGTTCTAACCTGGATAAGTGGTCAAGTTCTTTATTCATTCTTCCTGTCTTGACCATAATATCAAAGTCATACTCCTGGAATAGTAGTAGCCACCTGCATATTCTTCCCCCCAACACTGGCTTGTTGACTAAGTACTTCAATGCAGAATGAACAATGAACATCCTAAAATGTCTTCCCAACAAATAGTGTCGAAACTTCTGCAGCGCATATACCATAGCCAAGCCTTCTCTTTCAGTCATAGTATATTTCCTTTCAGTTGTCGAAAGATTCCTGCTTGCAAAGTCTATGGGGTGGTCAATTTCTCCTGCACTTGGTTGTGATAAAATTTATCCTACTGCAATGGAAGAAGCATTGACATGAACATTGAACTCCTTACTCCAATCTGGAAAAACCAAGATAGGCACAGTAACCATTTTCTTCTTTAATGTGTCAAAGCTCTGTTGGCATTCTTCTGTCCATTGGAACTTACTATATTTCTTTAATAGCTTCTCCATAGGTGTTTTTATCTGTGCATAACCCTTAATAAAATTCCTATAGTATCCAGTGTGTCCCAGTGTAGTGCACAACTGTCTAACCAAAGTAGGGGGAGGTAGATTGACAATGATAGCAATCTTGGAAGGATCTACCAACAATCCCTTCTTAGACACAATATGCCCTAGAAACACTCCAAAGGGTGAAAAGAAGATACACTTTTTCATATTAAGGGAAATCTGACATTGCCTGCACTTATCTAACAGTAATCTCAAGCATTCAATATGATCTTTCATTAGGGTAAAAATAGTCCAATCATCAAAATATGCTTCCAATAACTTGTGTAAAAAGTCCTTAAATGCTTAGACCACCACCCTAGAAAAGATGGCTCATGCATTCTTCAAGCCAAAAGGCATCACAATGTACTGAAAAGAAACCCATTTTGTTGCAAATGTGGTGTTATGTTGATCTCCCTTAGCAATTCTAATCTGGTGATAACCTGAAAATCCATCTGTGAATGGGTAGACCTCATGTCCTCCTACATTATCTAGAAATTCATCAGTAAAGTGTGTATGAAAGGGGTCATGTAGGCATGCATTATTCAGTTTCCTTAAATCTACAAAAATTCTTATTTCTCCTGACTTCTTATCTTGGACCACCATAGGGCTGATCCATTAAGATTCTTCAACTTGTTCTATGATTCCTACTTCCAACATTTTATCCAGTTCAATCTTAACTTTCTACTTATATTTGGGATTTAGTCTGTAGGGTCTCTTCTTGATGGGTATTGCATATGGTCTTAAGGGGATATTCATTTATCCCATGGGACCTTTAATTCCCTTCATGTCTGTGAACTTGGTTGGAAACAAATCCTGATATTCATGTAATAGTTCTGTGATCTTGCTAATAGTAGCATCATCCTAATAGTCTCCCACATTTTCTAACTTAGGTGTTTGCTCTATTCCAATGTTAACCTTCTTAATTTTAATGGGCTGTCCAATAAAAGGTAATTCAATCCCTGGCCCTTCTATGTCTCTTTTTCCTTCAATTTCTAAAATGTTTACATCCCTCAGGTTATCATCCTCATCAACATTAATATTGTATCACTCATGTAATTGTTGAAGAGGTGCACTCCATTCATCTTTTTCTTGATCAAGAGGGGGGTTAGGTGCCTCCTCAAAGACCTTATGTCTTATGATTTGTAAAGCATGATCTACTGTAGGGTATTGACTTTAAAATAATAAGGTAGCTATAAAGTTATGAGTCATACCATACCAATCTGTAGTGACGAAGCATAGTTCTGCTTGAAGATACCCGTTGATAGGTATGGTGCCCAATGTGTTAATGAACTTATGCACCCACTGTTATTTAGGAATGTTGCTCTAGGCCTCCTCACAACCTTTCATATGGTCCTTGCGGAAACTTTGACCTGTGTAATAAACTTCGCATCCTTCAGCTTGGTCTAAAAAGCACATTTTCAGTAAGGTGTGACATTGTACCCATTCTTTGATGTTCTTATTGTGTGTTCCCCACCATCTAGCTGGTGCAGCTTTCAAGGCTTCATCGAGTGCCAACATCCTCTATTGTAATGGTACAATTTTTTCAAATTCAACTAGAAATTTCTCTAAATGATTCAAGCCATCAAATTTTGGAAGATTACTTACTTCTGTGCCAATCCAACGAACTGCTCTGGTCAATCTGGCACATCTCCGCGTAGAGACTTCATACATTATGTTCTGCCAGTTTTCCAATGCTTCCTCTGAATCTCATGAACATGCAATTTCACTTTGCTAGCTGAGATTTCCATCTTTTGTAGGATTAATGCAATCATGTTGTCTTGTCATTGATTTGTAGATGTTCTCTAGCTCATATGCACGGTCTTCCTCCCTGATGGGTTTTGTGTATCCGTGACCTTCATCTGGGTCTAGAGGTGCAATGACCTTAAGGCCATTACCCTTAAATGTCATTCTTATCTTCTTTAGGTCAACAAAAGTTGAATTGTTGAAAGCTCAATCAATTCCTAACAGCACAGGATAAGGAAAAATATCATCAACAATCTCAATCACTTCAAATTTTGCAAATGTCCTTACCTCGTCAATGCCTACAGGGACATGCTCTAGTCTTCCAAAGGGGCTCACCGCCTACTGATTATCCATCCTGAGCCTGATAGGGGAGTAAATCAATCTAGGTTTTCCCATCAGTGCCCAAGTCTACTTTGTCATAAAATTTACTTATGATCCCAAGTCAAGGACCACATAGTCCATGTCGTAGTCTCCAATCTGAGCACTAAGGTGTAATTCCTTGTTTTTTCTTGTTTTACTTGATAATTGATTCACAACTCTACTTAGCATAGGGTCTATTCTTCTCATTTCATAGTCTTACTAGGTGTTATAATTCTTGCATAAATTTTTCATCTTTATTCAAATTTATACAAGTGTATAAGAAGTCCATGAGATTGCTTACCTCTTTTCGTTGTCTAGCTAAGACAGACTGATCAAATGCTGGTGGCATTTCGCATTCCCTAAATTCTGGTTGTGCCCTAGAAGAAGAATCTTGTTCTCCTACAAATTCTTTCCTTGCTTCCTTGAAAGTATGCCTCTCTCTCCTTGGATCAAAAAAATGTGCCTTCTCTACAACTCTTCTGATCTCTGATCCTTCTGTAGTCTTTCCTGGAGTCACCCTATATTCTCCTATAACAACACCTCCTCTAGTAATAACAACGACTTTGGGGTCCTCACCGTGAAGTTCTGTTGATATCAATTGGACTTGTTGGTTTCCTCCTCGACTCTCTTGAAGTTTGGCTAATAATACTGGACAATATTCGATGACATGATCAAATGAGTTGCAATAGTTGAAAGTAGTACAAGGGTTCTGACAATCCCTTGCCAAATGTCTTGGTTTTGCGTAGTTATAGAAAATGATCTAACCTCGACCTCGCCCCCTACCTCCTCCTCGTCCTATTCCTCTGAATCGACCACGAGAGTTGAAATTTCCTCTTTCTGGGGAGTTGAACTACGCATTATTTTCTATTTGATGAGCTTCTCCTTGAATTCTATATGTATCTCTTGATCTTTCATGCATGAGATCATAAGCCCTACAATCCTTCTCATCATGACCCACATATTTATAGAATGTGCAGTAAATATTGGTAGGTGTCTGGACATACTTTTGCATATAATAACATTCACGAGGTTGATGTCTAGTTCTACATACCTTGCACCAAGGTATAGTAGCCTGCTTCAAAGGATTAGGTGAGCCAGAGGCCAAGTATTCATGAAATAGGGGATATTGCTCTTTGTCATGGCCTTCTAATTTACATTTGATACACCAGATATATTTTCTTTTCTCTTTCTTCATAACTTCTACTTGTAAGGATAAACTAATTAACTGATTCAAGATCTGACTCATACCTGGACTGGATTCTCCTACAAGGGATACTTCTAATTTCATGGCAATCTCCAGTGCTTCAGCCTACGAAGCGACCTTATGTTGCATCAGAGGAATACTAATATGTGGCAAGAGGGAAGTTATGAACCATTCTTTATTATGTTCCTCTGGGATATGAAAACTTAAACGACTTGTCAGAGTCTTAAACCTCTGATCAAAATCCCAAACAGGTTCAATGACCTTCTTCTTGATTTCATTCAACTCTATAATGCACTGTGACTCCAACTTAGGCTTCTTAAACTATGCACTCAGTGCAGCTTTAATGTCATTAAGAAATTTAGGTTGTCCAGGGCCCTGAAGAAAACTTCATATACCAGTTCAGAGCGCGATCCCTCAAGGTAGTACTAAAAGGAGTTCTCTTAACAACTTCATTAGTGAATTTTTTAATGCTCCAGACAACTTCGCATAGGAACCAGTGTTGGTCAGGATCTTCAAATACATATCCTCTAAAGATAGGTAACCTCATTTCATCTTCCATAGATCTTCCTGGGTTTCTTGAATGAGTATGTGCTAAACTTATTGTAACAATACTTAGATTGCTCTGACTACTCTGGTTACTCTAGTTAATTAATGCTTCTAAAAAAATAGGAGTAATAGTACTTACTTTGATAGTAGGCGTGGTTCCTGAAGTTTTTGGTTCTCCTCGACGAGGTCCTTCAATCTCTACCTCCTCTTCCCTTGCGAACTCTGAATACTCTTCGTCTGTTAGATATGCTTCTTCTCCACTGTAGAATCCCTCGTCTCCATAATTATGCTTAAATAGGTTCTGAAGAGGAACCTCTCCAAATGATCTCTCACTATTCGTGAGTCCAGCCTCTATGTCACTGTCGCTGTCCAAATTCTTGAACATTAGCTTCAAGATCCAGCTGACTATTGTATCTTCAGGATATTCTTCTCATGAAATAGCATCTTAATCCTCAACTTTAAAAATTATAGAAACTTTCCTCTAGGTCTCTTTAAGAAATACCTCTCTTCTTGACTATATGATTCCACACTATCGATAGTGAACTCAGTAATGTACCCTTTGATGGTGCTATCAAACTATATATCCATTTCTCTAGACACAAAGTTATCAACTCTCTTGACTTTCTTGATCAACGTTGTTGTCCAAACCACAGGTGGTCTAGATTTGATCTCAAACTGAGTATCTGCTAATCTGGCTAACCCCTCATATAAATCCTTATGAAATCCTCCAAAGAAAATCTCATGTATGTCGGTAAATATGTACCTTCCTAGCCAATCTTCTATACTAATGCTAGGATTCTTGTTCTGAGCTTCAGCGAAGTCCTTTTCTTGTTATTCTATCCACTTCTGAATCTTTGTTTTCGATGGAAACTGCCTTGACATTCCCTCAAGAATATCTTGGTCCTGACAAAAGAACCATTTGTTGGCATAGGGGCAGACCCAGGGTTCAACTCTAACAACGCACCAACAAACCCTAACTACTGGCCCTTTCAGCAACACCTGCAAAGTAGATGCAGTCTCACCCGAAGTAGCAATAGGGGGTTGCAGGACATAGGTGTCTACAACCAGAGGAAATGCAAAGTGATTCCAGAGAACAACACAAAACAATCTAGATATTCTTTACCACTCTTAAGCTTACTTCGCGAAGTTATATCTCTTATCTAACAATCGTGCAATAACAGTATAACAGATAGAAAATAACACAACATCAACCATAAAGACAATAATATATACATGGTTCACCCTCTCCCTAGGGCTACGTCCACATAACTGTGTTTCTTGATATGTTAGATGAAAACATACAGTTCTATATGCACACTTAGCTGCAAATATTCTCTCTTTCTCTTTCCTCCCTCCACACCCAGCTGAAGATCCAGAGTACAGACTCAATATTGCTCTCAACAACAGTAATAGAAACAACAATAATAATATGAATGAACACCATCCAAGGTCCTCTAGACCTTTATTTATACATTACATGACTCTCAAACAACCTTACATCGAAGTCTAGGTGTCACAAACCCTAGATCCAAAACCCTAGGTCCAGTTGACCCGAGTTTTCGAGGCTTCGCCAACCTATCCTTCCTCCTTTTCCGCGAGGTGCTCGAAAGTATCCGTTGGTGTCTTTTTCAGCTTGTTGAGTTTACCACGATCCGTCTTCCTTGATGCTTTATCTTCCTTGATCTTCTCTTCCAACGAATAAATTTTCCTTTACTTTTCTCCTTCTTTTCTGCTTCTTTACCCACTTCAACCCTTTCTCCTTACTTTCTGAATATAACACCTATGACTGGAGTCACTTCTAGCAACCCTGTTTACCCTTCTTTGGCCCTGTCTATAGTCTAACAGGATGGTTTAGACCATTAAGCCTCCTCTCTGGAGCTCCTATTTGGAAAGGGACATTACAGTCCTCCTGTCCCGAAATTGCTTGTTCTCAAGAAATAATAGTCCAGGGTGCTACAACACCTGCTCGCTCTCCCAAGTAGCATCCTCTACTGAAAGCCCTCTCCACCTAATCAAACACTCTCTGATGACCTTGCTCCTCAGTTTCCTCTCCCAGAACTCCAAAACCTCCTCTGAAACTAAATCCAACTATCCCTCCTCATCCAACGGGGGAATCTCCTCTGATGTGCTAATGAATTGTCCCACTACCTTTTTTAGGTAAGACACGTGGAACACATTATGAATCTTGCTCCCCTCTGAAAGATCTAGCTTGTAAGCAACCTTGCCTACTCGATACATGATCCTGTAAGGACCATAAAATATGGGCTTGAGCTTCTCGGCCCCACTCTTCTTCAGAGATGACTGTCTATAGGGTTGGAGTCTCAAGAAAACCAAATCTCCAACCTCAAAGTTGCGCTCTATCTTGTTTCTGTCCGCACTTATCTTCTGTCAGTTTTCCGTCTACAAGTTCTCTTTCAACAACTTGAGAATCTCTCGACTCTCTATGATCCAATCCTTTTCCTTGGGAGCTATGCTCCCCCCGAAGACCAAGTCTACCAAAGTGGGAGCATCATATCCGTACAATGCCCAGAAGGGTTCCATACCAATGGACATGTGGAAGGTGGTGTTGTAGCAATGTTCTCCTAAATGTAACCACTTTACCCACGTTCTCTGTTGTCCTCCTACATAGTTCCTCAAATACCCTTCAACCCACTTGTTGAGCCCATTTGTCTAAGGGTGATAGCTGGTGCTAGGTGTCAACTATGTCCCCACCAACCAAAACAACTCTCTCCAAAATGTGCTTATGAACTGGTTGTCCCTGTCACTGACGATGTTCTTCAGCAACCCATGAAGTCTGAAGACCTCCCTGAAAAAAAGATCGGCTACCTAAAATGCATTGTACTCTGTCAGTATGGCGTAGAAGTGAGAAAACTTGGTCAATATGTTGACCACTACATAGATACAGTCCTTACCTTGGGCCTTGGGTAGACCTGTGATGAAATCCATAGATATACTCTCCCATTTCTGGTCTGGAATGGGGAGTGGCTGAAGTAGCCCTACTGGAAGAGCATGCTTTGACTTGTTCTACTGGAAAGTCACACACTC
>JASDQU010739658.1:114928-145570 GCA_032191745.1 Picea mariana
CCTGGCTATAGTCTAACGGGGTGGTTTATACCATTAAGCCTCCTCTTTGGAGCTCCTATTTGGAAAGGGACATTACAGTTCTCCCTTCCTGAAATTGCTTGTCCTCAAGCAATACTTCAAGTCTAAAGAAGGTATTTTTGAATGGTTAGTCATGCCCTTTGGTTTGAAGAATGTCCCAACAACTTTCATGAGGATTATGGATGATATCTTGTGGTCTTTCCCATATTATTTTTTAGTGGTGTATTTGGATGAGATCCTCATCTATAGAAAGAATTGGGTGGAACACTTGCAACATATTCAACATGTTCTACACACTCTATGACAACACAAGCTATATATTTAAAAAAATGCTCCTACGACATGGATAGGGTCCAATACCTAGGCTACATTGTTGATGAGCATGGGGTGCATGTGGATCCATCCAATATCTAGGTCATTCATGAATGGCCAACCCCAACCACACTCGCTTATCTTCATATTTTTTTAGGTCTTGCCAATTTATATCGCATGTTTATGGTTGGATTCTCCCATATTGCATGGGCCCTCAGCCAAGTAACTGGAGGTGGTGGTAAGGAAAAATTTATGTGGGGTGTGTCACAATTGAAATTGCTTGATGACTTGAATAAATTCTTGTGCTCATTCCAGTGCTCTTGTTGGCCCTCGACCAAGTTTTGAGGAAACATTGGTAATATTTGGCCCACTTTTGGACTTCGACACGATGGTCGAAGGAACACCCAGGCGGAGCTGGGAATACAGATCTCACTTATTTTTCGGGCTATGTCGACCCAATAAGGGGTTATTTAGGGGTTTTTTAATGGGTTATGGGATGTTGTCCCATGGGGTTTTCCCATGTTTATACCTCATTGTAAGGGTTTGTAAAATTATAAATAAAGAAGATTGTATTGTAAAAGAGAAGAGCTAGCTGGCTAAGTGCAATTAGTTCAAGTGGCTTTGTGCAAGGGAATGTATGTGTGTTAAGGCTTTGTGCTTGATAGAGAGTTGGATCTATGCCTTGACCTAGACTTGGAAAAAGGATCTGGTGCTTAGTGCGCAGATATCATGTTTGGTGGGAAGCTCGACTATGTGGCTTAGTGCACAGGAGTAACTGAATGTAAGAGATTGATGAATAATAAAGAGGTGAAGCAGTTGGTGGACGTAGCCCCACACTAGGGTGAACCACGTACATGTGTCTTATGGTTTTCTTTGTGCAATGATTATCTCTGTTATGTTTTTCTTAGTGATTAGATTAGATATGTAATGGATATGTATATGCTACTTTAATGTTTTGCTTGTGATAAATTGCTAGATCTGATTCACAATGCTAAGTGCTAACTGTTTGAAGTGCATAATATTTGTTGTTACTATGCTAGATATATCCTTGGGTATGTTCTACAATGTTAATAAGGTTAATGAACTAATGCATGAATGATTTCTAAGCGTTAACATAATACTTTGCGAAGTGTTATTATCATAGATATGTGTCCCAACCTAGTTACAGACACTTGCATCCTGTAACCCCCCTGCTTCTACCTCAGGTGAGACTTCGCCTTCTTTGCAGGTGTTTACAAAAGGGCCAGTAGTCAGGGTTTTGCTGGTGCGTTGATAAAAATTGAACCCTAGGTCTACCCCTGTGCCAATCGTCGACTAGGGGACTGTGGGCTTCCCCTTCGAACGAATGTCGTTCTGGGCATGTTAACCTCGTGACTGAGCAGCGAAGTAAGCACCAAGGTGATCTAGCTAATGCAAAGAAGATACCTTCGATCCTACCTGAGTATATCCCACCTTTGGCTGACACTATTAACTGTGACAAAATTCCCCGAGATTTCGAGTACACCATGTTTACTGCATACATTCTGAAAGAAATACACATAGTTGGGAGTCAGTTAGGACAGATCCCGCTATTAAAGAACATTGACTTCAATTTAGGAGACAGGAAGAACTACACTATGTTAGTGCCCCACCGTTACTTGACAAAGTCAACTAGAAAGAAGCCTCGCCTTGTCTCACAACCATGGCTTAAGGGGTTGGCATAGTCCATCGTGATGAATGTGATGAATATCTCGCATTTTGGCCGCCACCAGGAGGTGAACTCTTGTGTTAAATTCCTCATGTCGTGCTATCATGGAGGATACCTATGGATCAATCAAAGGATTACTATGGATATGACGTTGATCCATCAAATCACAGGCTTAAGTGTGAAGGGCCCTAATCCTCAACATTCTTATCCAGGGAAGGCCTTAGACCATTCCCTGGCGCAGTGCATCAAGGAAGCTTACGGAGAAGTAGAGAAAGGAAAGAGAAGGGAGACTCTATATAGGATGGCGCAGTGCACCTCACTTGCCAACTCATATATGGCAAGCTCGTGAGGAAGAACCACCCCACACAGGTCACCGGGTTCATGGTGGACCTCACGGGAAAATGTGTGTAGGGCATGGAGATGAAATGGGTGAACTACCTCCTCAATGAGATAGAGAAGGATTGTCGTGAATCATAGGATTTGTTGCTTGGAAAATTCCTGAAGGAGCCACCTTTCGAGAGATTGATCCATTGGAGCCTTTAGCCACTAGGTTTTCCACCCTGTGGTACATTGATGACATGATGTAGCAGTGGCAGTCCAATGCAGTGTTTCATGCATACTATCAACAATTGAAGGTTTCCATTGAATCATTTCCATGCATGACACTGTGCACCCTTCACTAGTACCAACCAATAGCAAAGTTCCATGTAGATCCTCATTTGATATACATCACTACGCGCAGAGATGAGAACAAGGAATAATTACAGTCGTACTACAAGATAACAAATGACGACATGCAACAGATTACAAAGGAATGGCCAAAGGAATTTCTTGTACCTATCACTGATGCAGAATTATTTGACACAGAGACCATAAAAATACCCATAGTTACATGGGTTGAGCATGTCGGACAATCCAGTAGGACGAAGAAGAATAAAAAGCAGGAGGAAGTCCAGGATATAGAGACTGATGATGAGGACAACACTTCTGAAGATAACGGTTTTGGTTCGCTCGAAGGACGAGGAGAAGATGAAGCAGAAGGACAGGGAGGAGGAGATGAAGGAGAAGAAGGGCAAGGAGGAGGTGAAGCTACCACCCCTCCACTTGAGGATCCCCATGTTGGGACAGTAACACCGCAGAAGAGGAATGTTTCTCCCAAGAAACCCACAACAAGGAAGAATATGCGTGCTAATAATCCCTAGTTAGAGGCTACGCTCACTGAGGAAGACATTAGTCTGGTCTGCGGAGCTATGGAGGACGCTTCCAAGGAGATCTTGCAGAGATATGGAGAGAAGAAGGAGGAGCTATATGGAAGGATCGAGAAGGAATTGAAGGAAGTACAACAAGTTGTTTGTTTGGTCCACGCAGTACCCACTGCGCCTTCCTCATCGCAGACTGCAGAATTGGGAGATGAACCAACCCAATTGAGAAGACTCGCAGATGCAACAGAAGCTCGATTCCAGAGATTCTAGGAAGAGAAGGAGAAGGATACAAAAGCCTTGAAATAGGAGAAAGATGAAGTCCTAGCACAATTACGAGCAACACAGTAAAATGTAGCAGCCCAAGAAAGTGAGAAAGCAGAGCTTTAGGCAAAGCTCCAGGAAGAAAAATCCCAGCTATAGAGAGAAAAGGAGCAGTTGCTCGCAGAGCATACCATTGTAAAAGAAGCGATGAGTAAAGAATGTTGCTTTGTACTAGGCTTGGCACAGGAAGGACAAGAGCCGATTGAAGCTCAAATAGTGAAGCTCCCTAAGATCATCCAGTGGCTTCAAGCCAGGATAATAGAATTGGAGGCCCAAACAGTACCGAGCACCCCATAGGAGGTGTGTGACCATAGGGAGGAGACCACTAAAAACACACTAATAAGGATAAGAGCCATAGCCTCAGAATGAAAACAACTGAGCGATAGAAGCACACAAACATATGAACAACTTGTCGAGGATCCAGAGCTAAGGAAGATGGAATCACAGTTACAGGAGGCACAGCAGCAGGAATTTTTCTTGTAGGCACAGATGAAGTTGCTCATTGCGGTAGAAATAATGAAGAGATCCCAGGAGAAATGTGCAGTGCATCAACAGATCACTGCCCTCTAGGGTAGGGTAATGGAAGTGACATAGAAGCTACAACATGTGCAGGATGAAGCCTGTAAGGTGTTTGAAGAGATTGATGTACAGGGATTGAAATTGGATCAAGTGGTTGCAATAGTAGAACAACACCTGGAAGGGCCTATTACAAAGCATATGATCTAGGAGCTTGCTGAGAAGGAGGCTCAAGCGAAGCAGCAAGTCAAGACTACTTGAGTTAAGCTCGAGGCCTGTTATCCTCGATTTTTAGGGATAACTAGGAGATCATGTCTCGAGGCCCACAGATCCTAGACATGGAGTACCGAGAGAAGGATTGACCTGAGCATGGCCCTGGAGGGCCCATTCTTTTCTTCTTCTATCAACTTTGTCTTGTTAGTAGCAGCATCCATCACCATCGGCTTGGTCTTGTATCGGAAGAGGTTCTTTCTCCATGAGGTAATTGGTCCAGGTATCATGGTATGTGTCACTTTTGATCATTAAAACCTATAAATATATGCATCTGATTCCTTTTATATCTAACAATTGCTTGGATCTTACATTATCCCACTTGACCATGCTTGGGAAAAGTGACAGGGTGCCCTAGCAAGCCTGTGCCCATAGGTCTTGGTTTTCCACTAGGGGGATTTCTGAAAAGCCATCATCCGCTCTCATCATAGCACCATTATTTCATCTTACCTCCCGCTCATTTATCCCATTCCCCTTGTTCGGGCATTGGGTTGACCTATTTGTAGGATTGCACCTTATCTCGTGGGAAGAAGGGGCTAAAGGTCCAGAAGGTAAAAGCAGTCGGTAAAAGACAAAATCCTAGAAATAAAACCTCGAGATGCTTTTCCCAGGGATCCCCAAGAGGGCAATAAAAAGTCTCTCAGCAAGAAACAAGAGGGACCCAGAAAATAATAAACAAGACCTAGTCAGAGGATAGGGGGTCTCATCACGAGCCAACCTATTAGGTTCATGGGTACCTAACAGNAAGAGTTATCAGTGCAGCTGCTGCCATCCAGGTTGTGGATCTTTCAGACAAGGGTTAGACGAATAGGATCTGACGAAGCTGTCGCATTCGCATCTATGATTGTAAGTACTGCTATCGTTATTCTCATTAATATGACACGCTTGGCCTGTTTCTTTCTAGTTTGTGTCTGATGCTACATGAACTTATCATTCAGTGATAGATATGTTTTCAAGCTAATGTCAATAGAGTAGGAAGTAGTCGTATCTTGATTTGTCCACACACATCAACGAAAAGCAAAGGATTGGAGCGCAACTCGGAGCGTGCAGGGACAAACGTCGGTTAAAAGGTACTTCTGTTACTCTTCCTTCTCATGCATTAGGCTTAGATAGATTCGAAATAAATTCAGTGTCCTTGATAAGCACTTTTCTGTCTAGGGTTAAGGTCAAACCTTAGAGGTCGATCTACTTGTCCGCAGGCAGATTTTCCTACAACAAAGGGGGTCTCATCATGAGCCAACCTTCTCATCTCTGTTGTTGCGCCTCTTTTGTCACCTAAATGAGCAAAACAGAGGTGATTACAAGATTAGTTGGGTTAGCTAAGCAAGACAGCTGTAAAGGAAAGGGTTAGAAAAAGAAACATAAAAGAGCAAGCTAAGAATTAAACTAAGAAATAAAAGAACAACTAAACTATTGAGCTTAAGGACATAAGAACAAAAAAAACAATAAGACTCATGTCACCAATGGCAAGGATTATATTAGTGAAAAAAAACACCAAGAAGAAAGAGGAATTTGGGTCCCTTCTTCCTCCAAGGGAGGGCTCTTGGACCCCCACAACTAAGCTCTTCTTACAAATTTGAAAGAAATGGTGAAAGAATCCCAATCTAATCCACTCAAGAGGTGAGATGGATTGCCCAATGTAATGATGCTAGTATACTCTTGATGAGAAAAGAGGATTCCCCAAGAGAATAGCAACAGCATAACCTTGCAAATGAATTCCTTGAAAATGTAGTGCACCCATGGCCTTGCTTTATAGCATCACTTTGAGGTATTGTGCAACCAGCTTTTAGTGTGAAAAGGGGTTGTTTAGGACATTTTTAGGTCTTTGACCAGCCACCCAGTCGGATCCAGCCGGAGATTTGGATGTCAAATCAACTTGGAAGCTAAACTTGAAGTGGGTGGGAGGCCGATCAATCTCATAAATGCATCGTTCTTAGGTGTGCATGGCTTTTAGCGACCATAGTCATGCATTGTGCGCATGTGCACTTTTTTTTCATTTCTGAATGGCACATGTGCACACGCGCCCTGTGTAGTCATAGCGCACCTTAATTTTATCACTGGTTGTATAGTTTTGGACCTCTTGGAAATTCTTTTGTGGTAATTTTGGTCCATGGGTGAACTCATAACTATTTGAATATGTTAGATTCCTGTAACCATTTGCGGATGAAATTTCAGTGATAACATCTGTGAAAGTACTTATGGGTAACATTGTCAGCTCTGGTCACCATGCCAAGGTAGTGTCCTTTGGTTAGCCCTTGAATAAAAATAAAAAGAAGAAGAAAAAGCAAATAAAAGAATAAAGTAAGAAAAGAATAAAGGCAAGAACGGGCTTGGAAAAAATGCATCCATGATAGGTACAGTTCACCTTCTACAAAGGCACCCACAAATAACATTATGCATCCTTGGCCCTCACTGCACCCACATGTCTAGACATCCCCTAGCCACATCACCTCACTTACATGTCTTGGATGAAATCTTCCTAAGAACTTTCCTTTTCTTGTGGACACTAGCCCAATAGGACGTCTTGTCTTTTTCTCCAATCTTGTATTGCAGGTTTTTGTAATGTCTTTGAGCTATTGATTGATGTATTAGGGTTTTTATGCATATGTTTAATAATATTCATGATGAGATGTGATTAACATTGCTATGATCCTAGTGATTGATGAGCCCATGGAGGGCGTATCTTTTGATGTGCAGGATCATGCTCGATGGATAGGTACCATCTGGACTGGTACACATGGGGAGATGACTAGTTCAGACCTCCATGGGGCTGAAGATCCCACCAGATGGATGTTGAGACCCCATCAGGGGGTACAAATAGGATGGAGATGGATTAGGGATTTTTTCACTAGAGAGGAAGAGGACGTTCCATCAAAGGCACTCCGACAGGACTAGACCTGGGGGGAATGACCCCTTTTCAGTGGAACGCCAGCCTTGGAAGGCTTGGGATGTCTCCATCTTCACCATGACATCATCCATCTTCATGGATGCTTTTGGAGGCAGACTGGGCGGTAGTGGCACATGTGGCATGTTGGAGAGGCCCCTGGGGGGCTAAAGTTTTGCTCCTTGGTGTCTCATTTTCCCTAGAAGGGGCTAGCACTCCCTTGAAGGGGATTTTACTCTCTTTGCAGCTCAATTAGGCTTTTAATTTGACAATTCAATGTAAAAACAGTATTATTTTGACATTATGGCCTTGTCATCCTTTTTATGACTTGAAAAGTAAGATTAGGTCATTGATACACTATATATTGAGGGTTTTGACTCTCATTTTATCATCATCTTTCACTCACCACTTGGTGAGGTCTGAAATTGGTGCCCCATTTGGGTTATTGGCTGATTTGAGGAAGGTACACTTGTTGAAGGAAGATATTTTTGGCATTCTATGGTGTTTTTCTTGAAGGAAGTTGTTACAACTAGGGTTTGCATGATTATTTTCTTGATGATTTGTAAGTATTTTTCTGCAAAACTTCTTTATTGAATGGTTGTATTTTAATTTCTTACATCTATTTATAAATTTTTTTGAATCAAAACCCTAGGGGACAAACACACAAGTAGGTCGTTGTCTCATGTCCCCTGTTGTTACTATGCTAGATCTATCCTTGGGTATGTTCTGCGATGTTAGTAAGGTTAATGAAATAATGCATGATTGCTTCCTAAGAATTAACATAATACTTTGTGAAGTGTTATTATCATAGATCAGTGTCCCATCCTAGTTACAGACACCTGTGTCCTGTAACCCCCCCTGCTTCTACCTCGGGTGAGACTTCGCCTGCTCTGCAGGTGTTGTCGAAAGGGACAATATTCAGGGTTTTTTTGGTGCAATGATAATCATTGAACCCTGGGTCTGCTCCTGTGCCAAAAACTCTCATTACCTAACCTACAACAACCCTTTGATATCGATACATATGCTTCAGACTATGTTGTGGGCGCAGTTCTCACTTAGCATGGAAACCCTGTGGCCTATCACAGTGAGACACTATCATATGTCGTCCATAAGTACCCTACTAATGACAAAGAAATGTACTCCATTATGTAATACTACTGTTAGTGGAGGCACTACATTCTTATGAAGGAGAAAGTCATCCACACCAATCATATGTTGTTGCAGTTCATGCAGACACAGGGAAAATTGCAGAATGACCGCCATCATAAGTGGTCCACATACTTGCAGCAAATCCATATCAACATCAAGTATAAGACATGAAGCATTAACTGCATCGATGATTTCCTCATCCACCCTCCAGTTGCAAAACTCACCATAGTGTTAAACTCTTATGGCCACGAGACCTCCAGATGGTCCCAACTCTATGAGAGATATCCTGACTTCACTGCCACCTACCAGATGTTGGGCACAAACACAGTTGTCACTAATTTCTATCTTCAAGATAGGTTGTTGGGCCATATGGGCCATCGTTGTATTTCATCAATCGAAGCGAAGATGATTTGGGAAGACAACTACAGTCGGGTTGCAGGACACTTCGGTGTAGAAAAGACAATGGCAATGCTGGAGAAACATTTCTATTGGTCGAAACTTTGACAGGATGTCAGCAAGTATATCGGGTCCTACACTGCTTGCGTCATTGACAAATTGGCCATTAGAAAAAAGGCGTGTACACCCCTCTTCGTACTCCTCAAAGGCCCTGGGAATCCATCTCGATGGAATACATGTTGGGCCTTCAATCAACCAAGTGCGGAAATGAATGTGTTTTTGTGGTGGTTGATCGTTTTCCTAAAATGGCGATTCTAGCCACCTGCAAGAAGAGCATCACATCATAGGCCACTGCCAAGATCATCTTCGAATGAGTGTGGGTACATTTTGGGATACCAAAAACCATCGTCTCATATCGGAACAGTCGGTTCCTCAACACATTTTGGTCTAGCCTCTTGTCATTGTTGGACACAAAGATCACCAAATACACTAACTTCCACTCCCAAACGGATGGTCAAATCGAGGTCATCAACCGGATGATCATGCATATCTTGTGCATGTACAATTTCAAGCATCCCCACAAATGGGTTGAGAGTCTTCCTTATGATTAGCATATCTACAACAAAGCCATACATAGCTCCACTAGCCATATCCCCTTTCAGGTGGGGTTGGGATTTCAACCATTGGGTCCCATGGATGTTGCACTACCCCTTGCGACCACCCAGGAAAACTTGTCCCATGCTCAAATTGAAGTCAACAAAGATACATGTTTCATTGAGCCGATCCAGCACATCTACTAACAGGTTCAGGATATTTTGCAGAAGTCCAATGCCAAGTACAAGCAACACTATGATCAACATCGGGTGCCACACAAGTTTTAGGTGGGAGATAAAGTTTGGTTTCACTTGCAGAAATAACACCTTACACGACCCCATCAGAATATTCAACCACTCCACTATGGACCTTATACCATCACCAAGGCTATGGGTGACAATTCTTTTGAGCTCAACATTCCCTGCTTCCTTGGCTTGCATCTAGTGTTTAATGTGGATGTCCTTTGAATATACTTTCCACCATTATTGGAAACCTCAAAGGTAGCAGGACAATTGACACCAACATAGATCAAACTTGATTGCATGGAAAACGAATCCACTGATCAGATCATGGACACACAGGTCAAGGGTACTCACCAAAATAATTTTTATCTTTATTGTGTTGTCAAAGAAGGGCAGCTCTTGCACCAGGGAAAGTGTCTCACCCGTGGAAAAATTCAACAGAGATTTTCTCATATAATGGGGGAACTCAACACAATGGAGACCATTTCTTCCTAAGGGGGGAGGATTCATCCAGGTGGATATTGGTGGCCACCCAACTATTCCAACTGGCTCACATATAGATGTCATCTTGGCAATTTCAATTTTCATCTTGGCAGTTGTTTTCTAGCTTTTTCGGTCCTAAACTTTCAGGGTTGTTTTGAGGCCCTAAACAAAGTTTTTTAATCCCACCAAAGTCACACTATAAATGAAGTTAGAGTGTGATGGAATAATGTGTAGTCCTCATATATACATTTCCAACAGGATATAGAGAACCTAAAATGGAGATTGTATGCAAAAGTGACGGCCCTGAGAAGTTGATGTACCAACCTACCCAACAGGGCCCACATGACTTTTAGCGCTTCATCTCCTAGGGTTAGGTTTTTGGATGTCTAGGGTTTTGGAATTCATGCTTCATGTAAAAAGGCCTTTGGAGCGTCATTAAATTCATCTTTTTGCGAATGAGTGTATCCCTCACATCTCTTCTTAGAGATAAGCTGCCACCATTCTAACAAGCTTGTTTCATTCTGCATTTTACAGTTTCAACACATTTCTTATTTAATAGAAGACAAGTTTGATTGTATCTCTATTATTATTCACTATGTATCTATGTAAATATTATAGATCTATGTTTTCATTTTGTTCCGCTCATAAATCTGGATCAGTGGTATCAGAGCATTCTTCTCCTTGTTGTTCTTAGTGCATGTGCCCGAGGAGGTCAGGGTACAATGAGTTGCATCTCAAGCTTGTTGATCTTGAGGACAAGAGTTCTCAAATACCCAAGCAACCTTCCATGGTGGGAGAAAATAAATATGATGGGACAAGATATCCTTTCAAATTGTTGTTCAAGGAATCCCTCATGCAACAAAGGAACACGATGATGGATAGTTTTGTGCAAATCCTTCAACAACTACCAACACGCAACGCATCTTCCTCGAGAAAAGATGTCACCACCTTCGAGGTATAGATCAACTTTGATATTCCTATATTTGAAGGTCAAATACATGAAGATGTTGTAGACAAATGGTTGAATCTGCTAGAAGAGTATTTTTTTGTGCATAACTTTTCCAATAGAGTAACGATTACATTTGTGCTCCTCAAAGTTGTTCCCCATGTCAAATATTGGTGGGATACTTTCTGTGAGCGAAAGGAAATAGAGGAACCCTCATTATTTACTACCGCACTCACCTGGGATTCTTTTAGGGATGCTATTAAATAAAAATACTATCCTATTGGAAGTTATGACACCTGTATACAAGATGGACCACACTGAGGTAGGAAAGGAACCAAACAGTTCCAGAGTTAAAAAATATCTTCCATACCTTGTACACCAAGATGGGTATCAAATATTTCGAGTGACATATGGTGCTCAAGTACCATGATGATATCCATAGATACATCCATGCATAAATGGATTTTTGGACATCTCATCCTTGGGCACAACCTATCGATATGTTGTCATAATTGAGCAGAAGCTTAAACAAAAGACGCAGAAGTTTGGGTCTAGGAACCCCTCATAGCACAAGCAAGGAAAGGGAAGCCCCAACTTGCAGAACAAAGAGTAGAGAAAATATGGACAGCCTCGGGACAACCAGTCTAAGACACAAATAGAGAAGGAAAATGGAAATATAAAGAAAGACACCAGGAAGTGGTGCGACTTCCATAAGATCCCCTGGAATAACACATTTGATATCCGCTCAAATTTTTCATTGGTGGATGAGATTAAAGCCTCTTAATCAGATGCAGGTTTTGAATTAGATTTAGAAACAAAAAAGGGAGATGGATTATTTATGCAGAACCTAGTGCTATCATTTCTACCACCAAGATCCATCCCGGTGAACCTGATGAGCCAGAGGAAGAAGAGTGCCTCTTTCAATCACAAATGTCGATGAAGGGTACTCTGTTGCACTTCATCGTTGATAGCGGTATCTAGAAGAACCTCATCTCAACAGAGTTTGTCAAGCGGCTAGCCTTGCCAACAATTCTTCACCCATAGCCATACACCATAAGATGGCTCCGTCAAGGAAGCGATCTCCACGCCAACAAATAGTGTCGCATGTCCTATGGAATCAAGCCTTTCAAATATGAGGTATTATGTGATGTTGTTCCCATTGAAGTTTTTGACGTTCATTTGGGCCAACCTTATTTATGGAAACATCATGTTGTATATGAGTCTAGGCCTCACAATGTTATTATTAATCTGAACAAGAAATTGTACAGGATACCCGAGGTAGTCCCACCTACTTCCATTTTCTTGTTCTCTCCCAAGCAATGCAGGAAGTTCATCTCTCAGACTGGGAAGTTTGTCTTCTTTGTGATTCACTCTCAAAGTGAGTGGAAGGTTTCATATGCATCCATGGACTCTATTTTTGATCTCTCCATGCAACAAAATCAATTGGATAAGGTCGTGGAAGAATACAAAGACATATTCTCCTCACCCACTGGGATACCTCTACACTATTAGGTCAAGCATTCAATTGATATGACCCCTGGGGAACCGCTACCGAATGGGCCAATATATCACCGCTCTTTATTAGAAAACAAGGAGATCAAGCGCCAGATCCAAGAAATTCTCCAAAAGGGGCACATTTGACCCATCTCATCACCGTGTGGAAGCCCAATCGTGCTTGTGTAGAAGATAGATGGGACCTGGTGACTCTACATCGATTATCGGGCCCAAAATAAAATCACAGTCAACAATCGATACCTGATTCCTCAAATCAACGATCTCCTTGACCAACTCAAGGGGGGAAAATACTTCAATGAGATTGATCTGAAGTCTGGCTACCATCAGATCCCAATAGAGCAGAAAGATGTATGGAAAATAACCTTCAAGTCCAAAGAAGGTATTTTTGAATGGTTGGTCATGCCCTTTGGTTTAACAAATTCCACAACAAATTTCATGAGGATGATGGACGATATCTTATGGAATTTCACCAATTATGTTTTGGTGGTATATCTAGATGACATCCTCATCTATAGAAATAATTGGGTGGAACACTTGTTGCATGTTCAGTAGGTTTTTCACACTCTGCAACATCGCAAGCTATATGAAAATTTTGAAAAATGCTCCTTCGACATGGGAAGGTTCTATTACCTAGGATATATTGTTGATGAGTATGGGGTGCATGTGGATCTAGCCAAGATCTAACTCATTCGTGACTGCCCAACCAAAACCAGAATCACTTAGCTTCGGATCTTCTTAGGCCTTGCCAATTTCTATCACGGGTTCATGTTGGGATTCTTCCATATTGCATGGGCCCTCAGCCAAGTAACCAGAGGTAGTGGTAAGGAAAATTTTGTGTGGGGCCTATCACTACAGTAAGCATTCGATGATTTGAAGAAACGCTTATTCTTAGCTCCAGTGCTCTCATTACCCGACCTGCAACAACCCTTTTAGATCGAGACAGATGCTTCAGACTATGTTTTGGGAGTAGTTCTCACTCAATAGGAACACCTCGTAGCCTATCATAGTGAGACACTATAAGATGTTGTGAGTAAGTACCCTACTTATGAAAAAGAAATGTACTCCATTGTGCAGGCTTTCTGCCAGTGGAGGAACTACATTCTCGCAAAGGATAAATTCATCCACATCGATCATAAGTTGTTGTAGTTCATTCAGACACAAGGAAAATCACAGAATAATCTCCATCAGAAGTGATCCACATAATTCGAGTAGTTCCATATCAAAATCAAGTATAAGACATGAAGCACCAACTGAGTTGTTTATTTCCTCAGCCTCCCACCAGTTGCAGCACTCACCACGGTGCTAAAATCCTTCGACCATGAGACCTTTGGATGGAACCAACTCTATGAGAGAGATATTGTCTTCGCATCCACCTACCAGATGTTGGGCGCAAACATAGTTTTCATTGACTTCCATCTTCAATATGGGTTTCTATGCCATCTATGCCATCTTTGTGTTCCATTAAGTGAGCGAGTGAATTTTATTTGGGAAACCCACAACAGTCGGGTGGCATGACACTTCAGCATAGAAACGACAGTGGCAGTGCTACAAGAAAATTTATATTGGTCGAAACTTCGACAGGATGTCAGCAAGTATATCCAATCCTACACTTATTGTGCCATTTCCAAACCAGAAATTAAGAAACAAGGCATGTACACCCCTCTACCTACTCTTGAACGGCCCTGGGAATCCATCTTGATGGACTACATGTTGGGCCTTCTGTCAACCAAGTGGGGAAATGACTGTGTTTTTGTGGTGGTTGATCGTTTTTCTAAAATGGGGATTTTGATCGCCTGCAAGAAGAGAATCACAGCAGAGGCCACTGTCAATCTCTTCTTCGAACGAGTGTGGGTACATTTTTGGATACCACAAACCATATTCTCAAATCAGGATAGTTGGTTACTCAACCATTCTAGTCGAGCCTCTGGTCACTGCTAGACACCAAGCTCACTAAATCCACTACCTTCCACCCCTAGACAGATGGCCAAATTGAGGTTGTCAACCAGATTATCATGCATATCTTGCACATGTACAATTCCAATCTTCCCCACACATGGGATGAAATCCTTCCCTATGTTCAACACAACTACAACATAACCATGCATAGCTCCATTGACCACATCCCCTTCCAAGTGGGGTTGGGGTTTCAACCATTGGCTCCCATGGATGTTGCACTACCCCTTCCATCCACCCAGGAAGACTCGTCCCATGCTCAAACTGAAGCTGACAAAGCTACCTGGTTTATTGAGCGGATCCAACACATCCACCAATAGGTTCAAGATATTTTGTAGAAGTCTAATTCCAAGTACAAACAATGCCATGATCAACATTAGGTGCCACACAAGTTTCAAGTGGGAGATAAAGCTTGGTTGCACTTGCAGAAAGAACTTCGTACAGGACCCCATCGGAAGCTTCGACCACTCCACTATGGATCTTATACCATCACCAAGGTTGTGGGTGACAATTATTTTGAGCTCACCATTCCCCCCTTCCTTGGCTTGCATCCATTGTTTAATGTGGACCTCCTTCGGTCATACTTTCCACCATTATTGGACACCTTAGAGGTAGTAGAACAATTGACACCAACAAATATCAACCCTGACTGCATGGAATAGGAATCCACTAATCATATCGTGGACACACAGGTCAATGACACTCACCAAAAAAAGTTTCATATTTATCATGTTGTCAAAGGAGGGTAGCTCTTGCACCAAGGAAAGTGGCTCACTTGAGGCCAAATTCAGTAGATATTTCCTCCTATTATGGGGGAACTCAATGAAACGGAGGAAATTTCTTCCTATGGGGGGAGGATTGATCCAGGTGGATATCGATGGCCACCCACCTATTCCAACTAGCTCACATATAGACGTCATCTTGACAATTTCATTTTTCATCTTGGCAATTGTTTTCTAGATTTTTGGGTCCTAAACTTATGGGGTTGTTTTGAGGCCCTAAAAAGTGTTTGTTGGGCCCACCAAAGTCACACTATAGACAAAGTTAGAGTGTGACGGAAATTTTTTTATTCATCGTACAGACCTTTCCAACGAGATATCGTGCACTTGAAACAGAGATCGTATGCAAAAGTTACGACCTCGGGAAGTTGATGTACTAACTTACCACAACGAGGCCCACATGACATTTTGCGCTTCATCTCCTAGGTTTAGATTTTTGGATGTCTAGGGTTTTTCATTCATGCTTGATGTAAAAAATCCTTTGGAGCCTCTTTGTACTCATCTTCTTGCGAATGAGCGTAGCTGTCACATCTCTTCTTAGAGATAAGATGCCCCCATTCTAGCAAGTTTGTTTCAGTCTGCGCTTTACAGTTTCTAGACATTTCTTATTTAATAGAAGTAAAGTTTTACTTTATCTCTATTATTATTCATTGTGTCTCTATGTTAATATTATACATATGTGTTTTCATTTCATTCCACTCATAAATTTGAATCACCATATAAGGGTGAATATATCAAAATGGCACCAAGTGCAAATTGCAATACATATCAGAAACAAAATGCATACATAACTAAGTTTTAAAACATTAATGCTTCCATCTTCAATAAATAATCCTAATTGGACCTCATCTAACATTTATCAAGTTTTATTATATATGCTTGGGTGTGTCTTCTAAAAGGATATTGGATGGGAAGAATATTGTGACAATTTCTTGTGTAAGAGGAAATTATATTTCATAAAAAATGTGCTAATGGGACAACACACCAGTTAAAAGAGATCACAACCTGACAGAGATACAAGTTTCATTTCCAATGCAAAATTACATTTGGGAATGAGTGGAAATAACACCTAATCACTAGCAACATTCCATGTTACAATCAACATTGAGATATGGAACTAGTGGAAGTTTTATGAGTATTCTTGGAATTTTTCTATCATCCATCTTTGTAATTCTTGTTTTATTTGCAAATATTCATCTCTGTAATACCCTTTTCTACATCATCATTGTCTTTAACAATTTGGTATCTAAAATATTTTGTAAAGTAGCAAATTTAGTGTGTATCCAATCTTGTATTTTTTTAAATATCTTGTCTTCCAGTAGATGCTAATGAATATTGATTTAATCATCCATTCTGAATCTACACAAAAAATTATCCTTGGGGTGAGGGTATTAACTTTTATCAAGTTAATTTTAGAGGAAACTTTGATCTGTTGGTACTCAATTGCACACATTTTGGTTGGGATTCAATAGAATGTTGGGAGAAAATTTTTCAGTTTTCTATGGAGAGGGAAAAGAGAATATGATTTTATGGCATGGGTCAATTGGTCGGGATTTTTGAAACCAAACATCCTAGGAGACAAAGGACTAAAGAACATTCAAAATATTTAGAAAGCAACGAGCAGGGAAAATCTCTAGAAGCTCTTAAAGGGTGAAGGTCTATGACATCATAGCATGAGAATAAATAAATAGATCCATTTTCCTTCAAGGAGTGAATCTGAAAGGAACCAAAGACTCACCAAAATTATTTTCTTATATAGAAAGCACTAGTGGATTATTTCCCTATTATATGTTCATGGATATCATGGAAGATTATTGATGGGAGGAAATTTGGGATGGGGGTAGATCCATAGATGGGGAAAAAGGTTCATTTCTCCTGTCACTAGAACTAAGAAATTTTCTCCGTCATCAAAATTTCCACACTCTCAGGGATGCATCAATGGACACAAGGTTAAATATATGGAGGGAAGACTAGAAGTCTGTGATCTATCTTTGATTTCAAGGGAACATGGCTCAAGAGTGGCCAAACTATACTCAGGCACTTATCCATTGTACAATAATCTAAAGGATGCTGAATGCATAATTCTATGGTCCAAGATCCCTGCTACAAGTTCATTTACAACTAAAATGTGTTATTCCTCTCTCTTTTTGGTAGATTCTAGATTAGAAAAAGAGCGGTGGTGGAAAACTTTATGGAAGTTGAAAGGATCATTGAAGGCTATATTAATCTTCTATCTCACACTATCAAACATGATTCCTACTTGGGATTTTCTATAAAATAAAGGTCAAAACATGATCCAGTGTGGTGTATTCTATGTAGACATCATGAAGAGAGGGTTAATAATCTATTTGTACATTACCATTTCACTCAAGAAGTGTGGTTAGTTTCTAGGACACTATTTAATGGAGCTAGTAAGTGGGAAAGGGATACCTTATTCAATGCATTCACATTGTGGTTTACAGACAAATCTATTATATATTTTAAGTTCTTTCCAATAACATACTGATAGGCCATATGGCACTCTTGTAATGAAATTATTTTCCAAAATTTTCGACTCTCTCCTAAGCATGTCTTTTATAGAATTAAATCTATTTTATGAAGAGTATAAAAACTTGGTTAAGGAGCCTGATCAAAGACAAATTGATCTATTTATGATTGATGAACGAAATCCATGGTGTTTCTTTGATGCAGTCTCCTGTGAAAATCCAAGAAAGTGTGGAGCAAGAGGATGTCTCTACTTAAACCGTTCTCACATTATCTTCGTGTCTCTTGGAATGGGCTCAAGATCTAACAATTGGGTAGAGCTATTATCCCTAGAAGCCCTACTCAATCTAGTTAAACATAATGGTGGTAGACTTACAAAGATATGGGACTAAAATTTTATAATTGACTATATAAATGGGAACTCAAACATAAAAAAAAATGGGGAGATAAATGTGGTGATAAATTATATTTTGGAAATGAAAGTATCTTTGCAAACTATTTTTTTCACCCATATTTTCAAAGAACACAACAACAAAGTCAAATTCCTTGCAAAAGTATGGGTATCTATGGAGGTTAGTTTGATTGATGTAAAGGAGGAGAAGGATGGAATGGCCTCTTCTAGCCATCCATTCACTTTCCTATAATTCCAATTTTACCTTTCTTTTTTATTYCTTTGGATATTGAGGACGTMTATTGATAGTTATGAGCTTAGTCTACACTAGTTTTTGGTAATATATGCTCTTTAGGTGTAGGACGRATCATGTTTTTTTTTTTTTGATGGACTTTGTGTCCTTGAGTCATATGGTACTATTCTAGATGTATCARTGAYGTGTCGAMAATTTGGTAGTTCTCTAGATGATGGGATTTGATGCTAAGGGAATTGTACTAAATGCATTTCAATTTCTTTCTCAAAAATAAAAACAATACTATTTTTTCTACGGAAAAAAWAGGTAACCACATTTTGTTTGAAAAAGAGTGAATTACATGTTTGACAACATGATCATTGTGTTATTGGATAATGTGGTAGAATCAACTTTGATCATGTTTGTTAAAATGTTTTGGTAAATGACCTTACTTTATATGAAATATTCTATAACCTTTTGCATGTGGGTATAAGAGACAATATTAACACCTCAACCCTACTCCATTGTTTTATGCATGGAAACGTTCTTCCTTGTAAGGACCATCTCTCATGTTTGGTTGAACATTCATTTCCTAAGTATTGGATATATATTAGAAGGTTATTATAACATTCATTTCCTAAGTGTTGGATATATATTAGGAGGTTATTATAACGTTCTCATTGAGCATCAATATAAAAAAATATGAAGAATATGGTTATGACCCTAACTTGGACACTTTCCAATAACTAATTATATACTTGATAGCATCAAGTATGGCATTTTTGTAGTTTTTCTCCCTTTCATAAATTATGGGTTTAAGATCAGATAAGTTAATTTTATCAATGTCTACAAGATAGTTAAAATAGAAATAAAGAGTAAACAAGAAACTACAACTAACTTTTAGATTTGATACATATCAAGAAGAACGTGTTTCAACAAAAATATGCTTTTATGGAGATCAAAATGAATCTAATAGTACGATAGAAACCCTTCATTATGACTACTTGCAAGAGATTATTCATTTTCTCAAGAGAATTATGACACGGATCTCCATTTCCTCTCACACACTTCATCCTAGTAATCAATGTTCTTAGTAGTCAAAAGTGTGATATCTATGACTCACCTAAAATTTATGGTTATTGATTTGTTGTTTAAAATATATGCAATTCAAGAAAAAACAATAACCCAAACAACCTTATACATATACCTAAGGCCTCACAAGAAAGCCAAAATATTTATGACCTTAGGAACTTTGACTTCAAGAACTTGAAACCCACCTTTGCTAATGCATTGTGCTTGTAACGTTTGTCATGAACTTGAGCTATTCCAATGTTTAATGTTTTTCATCCCATCAATCCATACAAGACAACCTCAGTAGACACCAAAACATTGGCCTCTATTTGATCGTTGTTTAAGGGTCTGTTCATAGTGTAAAAGTGTAGAGTTTGAGTTTAATGTTGATGGTATATACTTAAAACACTTGATGAATCTTTTTGGCCTATTGCATGTTTACACATTTTACTCTTCCAATTATGACTAGAACATGTGACTTTGCTTTAGAATTATTTTATGGTTGAAATATGGTGCAAAAATATGTTGTAGACTACTCTAAATATTTGGTAATGGAACACTATGGATTGTACTAAATGATGTTATAATATTGCTCTCATGGCATATGCACTAGAACACTAAACACATAGATTCTATTTCTATCTATGATCTAAGTTTGACAAGGCATTATCATTGTTGGTACAGCCATTTACTTGTTGTCCTTGTCACATAAATTAAGGGAATTGTTATAGCACTACTATCATATGTTCTAATCTGAAAACAAAAATGCTCAAAATTCATGAAGATAAACTCCCATCATTGTAGAAAATAGGGAAAAGGTGTGAAGACATTGATTCATTTTAATTGGTCTAGTGATAATGCAAATAAGAGGAACCTTGATGTATGTCTCTACCTGTGTGTAAAGGTTAGGCTAGTGGAAACATTTTGGCAGAACTACTTGAGTTGTACAAACATTGAAATTTCTTGTTGACTTAGTGCACTCCCTCAATAAGATTTTCTCTTTATGTTCAAGTTGGTACATATCTTTCCAAGGATATACTACATATTGTTGCCTAAGTAGACACCTACTTTCAAATTCCCTAAGAGATCTTGATGTATTTAGACAAATGTTGAGTTGAGTTTTTTTTTTATTCTTCCAACCATGGGTCGAATGTTCGTAGGTGTCTACAATGGTTAGGAATGTTCTCCATGGGGGTCAAGTAAAGAAAATTATTTTGCAATTTGTTGAATTGAACTTACACTCAATAAATAGGGGAAATTGTTGTAGACAAGTCATCTACTTGGATTGGTGCCTATTTTGTAATTTTCTCTATGTTTTCATAAAATGAATAGTTTATGGTTCAAATTTATAATGAATTCCTTTCCCAAGGTGATCGAGTGACTTATACAGAACTAGACTCCAAATTACTATGCTAGGGAAGTCACATTGCTCATCATGAAACCTATGATGATTGGATTGTGAAGAATCCCCCCATGTATCAACAAATAGGTAAAATCCCTTGTCTCAATGCTCATATGCTTTTGAGAGATTATGATATGGGCATTTATTCCTCTCATGCATCTGTGGATTATTAGTTTTATTGTGTAATAAAGGAATGGTATATCCGAATTTATGGGTATTCTAGCAATATTAAACATGGACATGTTTATAAGATGGAAATAGAATAGTCCATCGATCCCAACATGAGTATGTTTGTGGGAGACAATAATGTAGTCATCTGATTGTCCATTTTGAAGATAGATAGGGAAATGGGTGTAATCAATGGAGATATTGTTCATTTTGAAGAGATATTTGTTGGCATGTTTACAGGAATAGTGTGCTTTTCATCAATGACAAGAACATAAGGCGAGAAAGCTTAGGAGGAAGAGCTACAGTGGTTGTTGGATCACTGATCCAAAGGACCTTCAACCGAATACCCGGCAACCGTTGGATCATTCTAAGTGGAAGGATAGGATAAGCTAGAATAGAAACACTGAAGATATATTGAGCCATCGATCTAAGAACATGATCGACGAACAACATTTGGTTCACATCAAAATTTGCAAGGAGGTTATTGTTCGGGGAATATCACTTCGGGATAATTGACAACTTGAAAGTCCTGAAGTGGACATGAAACCTCCAATCTGAAGATCACTTCAGCAGTATTCTCGATCGTCGATCTACTACAGTGGAAGGATAGTGTACGTGGAAGTATTAACCGAAAGCAAGCGGGCTCCACCACTTATGACTTACTCAGCAGGTGATCACTCTAGAGGAAAATGGAGTAGCGATTAGCCTAAAGTCCTGAAGTCCTGAACGTCGAAGATCCGAGGGCTGAAGAAGATCCAGACCGCCAATTTCCAGAAGGACGCATGGCAGAAATGTATGCAGTTCGAGGAAAAACACTCTGGGAGATAGTGAAGGAAGCGAAGTTGAGATTTGAAATCCCTGAAGCCTGAAGAGTCGAAAGAGTTGAGGATGGTCGATCTGTACGAGGAAACACGTCAACAGATCGTGAACTCTGGGTACGAAATACTCTGAAGGAAAGAAAAGAGTGAAAGCGTAGAAGCCCCGAAGTGAATCTCGATTGTTGATCGAGAAGGGTGCCAAGGGCGGTTGACCTGGTCTTGGTAGAAAGTGTTGAAGTCCCGAAGCAGACTAGCGTTGTTTATTTGAGGAGGACATGTGGCAGGAATCACTGGAATCTGGCTAAAAGCGTTCTGGGAGAGCGTGAAGGTTGAGAATTGAAATCGCCGAAGCCCAGAGTAGCTAAGTAGATCTTGAACATTGATCAAGAAAAGGGACACGTGTCTGCAGATCATCGACTCCAAAAGATTAGAGTATGGAGAAAAGAAGGGCTTGAGATTTGAAACTCTCGGAGCCTGGATCACGAATTAAATCAAAGCCGTTGATTTAGGAAGGCTACATCTGATCCACAGACTTGAGAGGATAGATCTGAACTATCCACTCAGAAGCATCGTCAAGATCGTGAGATCTATGGTCCCATTGCATTGCGGGGACTAAAGGTGCACGAACTTTAAAAATTTAAGGGCAGGCCGCAATTGAAACCACGGTTTTGGAGAAAGGGTACGTGGTAGATGGAGGTGGATTGCGGGGAGAAAAGTGGTTGATCCCAAACCACTCTTGGATGTGCCCGCAATCGTTCACTTATGCAAGGACATAGCTCAAGGTCACATGCGACAGGGGGCTAACGAGAAGAGAGCTCGTGCCCACAATCATGTGGTCACATGAGAGAATCGCCTGAGGTCACATCAAGGGAAGATTGAGGAAGGAGATAGCACTGTTAGGCTCCACATCAAGGGTTACGCATTGAAAATTCAAAAAGGCCTCTGCGTGTTTATCCAACTACATTGATCAAACCGAATCTGATCGAAGGGTTGCTGCTTCAGTTTGTGGTTTCTTGATCAGTTATGATTCAGTTACACTAACTAAATCATTGTTTTGGGGTGTTAGAATCATGGCTCTTTAGCGTTCTTAGATTCCTGACATGGGCGTTGGAAATTCAGAGAGTAGCAGATGATGAGATTATGAATAAAAGAAAGATGTCATGACAGAGGAAGGTTGTTGTTTCTCTATAAAAGTAGTCGAACTGTAAGTAATGAAGATAACAACATGAACTGAGGGAGAAAATGCAAAGATGAAGAACATTAGATGGACAGAGCAAAAATGGTGAAAACAATAGATTGTACGAGAAATTAAGATCATGAGAAGAACAGAGGAAGAGAAGATGGAAAGAGACAACAAGTGAAGCCAAGCATGAACAGACAGAAGCAGACCAGAATTGCATAACAGAGAATAAGTAGTAAGCGTTGAAACGTGTGTATTGTTGTAAAGTATTATTCAAGAAAAGTTTTAGAAAACAGGGTGGTAGGGTGGTGCTAGGGAGGATTGTTTTCCTCAGCATTTCAAGTGGGTGCTTGAACACAGGGAGTTGTAGCTTCCATCTAGTTGCAGCCAGAAAAAATAGGGTGGTAGGCTGGTGCTAGGGAGGATTGTTGTCCTCAGTGTTTCAAGTGGGTGCATGAACACAGGGAATTGTAGCTTCCATTTGGTTGCATCCAAAAAAAATAGGGTGGTAGGGTGGTGTAAGGGAGAACCATTGTTCTTTGTTATGCAGGTTGGTACCTGTGTGATTGGAAGTTGGTGCTGGAACATTCAGGGAGTTGGTGCTTCCTTCTAGTGGGTGCTAGAGAAACCAGAGAGTTGGTGCTCTCAGCAAGTTGCAGCTTGTTAAAGAAGAGTTTGTAGCCTCATTTTGAGTTGGTTCTCAAAGAAAGATGATGTACAGAACTTAAAAGACTACCTATCATTCGAAAAAGAAGAGATATTCTCCCTTTATGGGTTTCCTCGTAAATATATGTCTTTGTGTATATCATATGTGTGATTGATTTTTGTTATTTATGTTGCTCATGTATTGCATAATCTTGATGATCACTTGGAGAAGTTTAATAATATTTTAATAGGCATAAAATTGTTTAAGCACAATAACAATTGATTCACCCCCCTCGTCTCAGTTGTCTTAATAATTCCAACAATTGGTATTAGAGCGGGTTCATTTTATTTAAAGGTACATCAATAAGCTTAAACATGACAAGCCATGAAGGAACTTCAACCAATAAGCCTCCTATGTTTGATGGAACAATTTTTTTCTTCTAGAAGGTTAGAATGAGAAAATATATCATGGCCTTAGGTGTTGATGTTTGGGATGTTGCAGAGACTGGATATACAAAACCATTTGTGTTAGCTTCCAAAGATGATAAGTTAGAATTTAGCTTCAATGCAAAGGCAATGAATGATATCTTGAGTGGGCTTGTTGAATATGAATTTGTAAAGGTCATGCAAATTGAATCTGCCAAAGAAATGTGGGATAAACTTATTAGCAGTTATGAAGGAGATGAGAAACTAAAAGATGTCAAACTTCAGACACATAGATTGAAATTTGAACAACTAAAGATGAATGAGGATGAAACAGTTAGTAAATATTTTTTAAGAGTTAAGAAGCTTGTGAATGCCATGAAGGGTCTTGGTAAGAAGACTGAAGACACATTTTTAGTTTAGAATATGTTAATATCTCTGCCTGATAGATTTAATCCAAAAGTTTCTGCAATAGAAGAAATAAATGATCTTAAAACTTTGTCTATTGATCAACTCCTAGGAACTCTAACTTCTTATGAAATGAGGATTAGCAAAGATAAATCCACCACTAGAGAAGCATATTTTAAAGCAGACAAGAATACTGGTTCAGAATTAGATGATATTGAGGCAAAATTTGTGAGAAGGTTAAAGAAAGGATTAGGAAAATACCAAGACAAGCTGCCCTTCAAATGTTTTAAATGTGGAAAGATATGTCACTTTGCATCTAAGTGTCCACACAATAAGAAGGACCAGAACTCTAAAGGTGAAGAGAAGTACAAATCCATGAGATTTGGTAAAAAGAAAATTTTATGTGTAAACAATGATGACTCTTTAGAAGACATAGATAGTGACTCTTCCTCTGAAGATAAGGATAATGACTTTATTATTATCTCCAAAGAGGATTATGATAATAAAATCATAGGAAGTGATGTTAATGATGAAGAAGCTGTGGTTGATATGGAAGGTGAACTAATCAGTGATTTCGAAGAGATTGACAGACTCAGACTTAAGAAGAGAATACAAAAACAATTGTTGATGCAGTTTGAAAAGAATGGTTAAAAACCTGATGAAGACTTTGCCCTGCTAAAAGTGGAGTTAGAAGAGGCAAAGAAAATATAAGACACTCTGAAATAGCAGTTATCAGAGAAGAAGGGAAGATGTGAAGCCTTGGAAGAAGAGGTAGTAAAAACTAGAAAAGAGATGGTGAAGTTTAAAGCATTGTATCTCCAAAATCTTCCAAGCATTAAAGCCTCAGAAAAACTAAACGACATTCTGAGAAAACAAAGATCTCCTTTGTTGAATATTGGTTTAGGCTATGTAAGTGGTTCAAGCAGCAAACAGACAGAAAACAAAGATCCAGTAAAGATGATCAAGTTCCAAGTTAGCACACAATCAGACCATGTGAGTACTTTGCCACCAAAAGATAATAAATACAATATGATGCCTGATAAAAAACAAATATATCAAAAGATGGAGCAACAAATGCCAAGAAGAAGGCCATCCTTCAGGTACCAAAATTTCTTCCATGGTTACTGTTTTTACTGCTCTAATTTTGGTCATAAGATTGAAAATTGTCAAATCAAGTTTAGAGACATGCAACTGAGGAGATCGAGAAATAAACAATCTTTGAAACATAGAACTAAACAACCAATGAGTAGACAAATTTGCATCAATCACTTTGACCTATTGAAAAATGAGCTCAAATGTTATAAATGTCATAACTTCGGCCACAAAGATGCAAACTTCCATTTGAATAATTACAAAGTATATCCAAGGATAAAACCCTTAGCCAAAAATGCCAACACATGTAAAAAGAAACCAACACATGGAAAAAGAAAGATAGTGAAAAATGTGGTCTAGTACTTTCAGCTCAAAAAAAAAAAGACCCCTGGTATATAGACAATGGATGTTCCAAGCACATGACTGGAGACAAGGATAAGTTTTTGTCTATGAGTAAAAGAAAAATAGGAAATGTGACCTTTGGAAATGATGAACCAGGTAAAATCAAGGGTAAAGGTATGGTGAGTTTGAGTAATGGTAAAGGAAAATCTTAGGATGTTCTACTTGTAGATGGGTTGAAACATAATTTTCTCAGTGTAATTCAAATGTGTGACAGAGGATGTGAAGTGGTGTTCACTTCTAAAGATTGTAATATAAAGTCTGTAAACTTAGGACAAGTGGTGCCTAAAGGAATAAGGACATATAATAATGTATATGTGTTGAAAGAAGATAGAGAAGAGTGTCATCTAAGCAAACATGATGAAAGTTGGTTATGGCATAGGAGACTTGGACATCTAAACTTTGACCACTTAATCAAGATAAAAAATATTGAGTCAGTAAGAGATCTTCCAAGAATATCAAAGCCACAAGATTATGTGTGTAAACCCTGCCAAGTAGGAAAGCTAACCAGGACACAGTTTAAATCCAAGAGCTCTACTTCAACAAAGAAACCACTCCAATTAGTTCATATGGATTTATGTGGACCATCAAGACAAGAAGGCACAAGGAAGGAAAACAACTTCATGTTGATCATTGATGATTACTCTAGACTCACTTGGGTTGCTTTTCTCAAAGAAAAAGCTGAAGCATTTGAGAAATTTAAAATATTTAAAGCTTTAACTGAGAATCAAACATGAAACAAGTTAAAGGTAGTAAGATCAGATAGAGGAGGAGAATTTATGTCAAGTGATTTTAAGGGATTCTGTGATAAACATGGGATCAAGAAAGAATACACAATCCTAGAGACTCCACAACAAAATGGAGTAGTTGAGAGGAAAACCAGAACAATTTAGCAAATGGCCAGGTCAATGATGAATGAGAAGAACATTGGTCAAACCTACTGGGTAGAAGAAATACACACAACAATCCATATTATTAACAAAGCCCACCTCAAACCACACAGTGACAAGACACCTTATGAATTGTGGTATGGAATACCTGCTTCAATAAAACACTTCAAAGTCTTTGGGAGTAAGTGATACATAAAGAATAATAATGAAAACCTTGGCAAGTATGATGACAAGGCTAATGAAGGCATCTTCTTAGGATATGCTACCAATAGTAAAGATATAGATGTGTTAATAAAAGATTGTATAAATTAGTTGATTGCATTGATTTAGAGGTTGATGAAGGAGTCCCAGTAAGAGAGGTGAGCAATATTGAGTCTTCTACAGAGGACACAGCTGAAGTTGAAGATGAACAGGTCCAAGAATCAGAAAAAGAAGACTCTGAGTTAGATGAAGATACCAAAACTCAGGCAGACTCAAATCAGTAGACAACATCAAATCCTTCCTCCAGAATTACTCAAAAGAATCATCTTGCAAGTAAGATAATTGGTGATAAAGACAAAGGTGTACAAACCAAGAGAAGGATAATCAAAGACACTGAGCAATCACATATAGCCTTCATACCCATGGTGGAACCCAAGAACTGTAATGAAGACAGTAAATATGTAAATTGGTTAAAATCATTGAATGAGGAACTGGATCAGATTGAGAAGAACAATACTTGGGAGCTTGTTCCTAGACCTGTAGATAAGAATGTAATTAGATCCAAATAAGTGTTTAAGAACAAAATGAATGAACAAGGACAAATTGTTAGGAATAAAGCCAAATTGGTCTATAATGGGTATGCACAAGTTGAAGGACAGGATTTTGATGAAACCTTTGCATCAGTGGCAAGATTGGAAGCCATCATAATGTTTCCTGCCTATGCATGTCATAAGAACTTTAAAGTATATCAAATGGATCTTAAGTCCGCATTTCTTAATGGAGATCTAGAAGAAGATGTATATGTGGAGCAACCTGAAGGATTTTCACTGACATATAATCCTGACAATGTCTGTAAGTTGAAAAAGGAATTATATGGACTGAAACAGGCACCACGAGCTTGGTATTATAGACTGGACAAATTTCTATAGGACAAAGGGTTTAAGAAAGGTATTGTTGACAGTAATATATACATTAAGTCTGAAGGTGATGATTTATTAGTTGTTTTGGTTTATGTAGATGACATTATTTTGGGATGCACTAATGACCCTTCAGTTCAGTGGTTTGTTAATTCAATGTAGACTGAGTTTGAGATGTCCATGATAGGAGAATTGTCATATTTTCTTGGTTTACGAATCAATCAGAGTTATGTAGGGACACTTGTATCTAAAGAAAAGTATTTGAAAGAGATGTTAAAGAGGTTTCAGATGGAATATTATACACCTGTGAGCACACCTATGGTGGTTGGTTGCAAGCTCAGTAAAGATGATATTTCACCTGATGTTGATCAAATAACACATTGATCAATGATAGGCAGTATTTTGTACATCACAACATCTCGTCCTGATATAATGCAAGATGTTAGAATGGTAGGTCGTTATCAGTATGCTCCTAAAAAAATTCATTTAGCAACTGTCAAAAGGATATTCAAATATTTGAAGGGTACAATGACTTATGGTCTTTGGTATCGTAGAAATCAGAATTTTCAATTAATTGCATATTCAGATGTTGATTGGGTAAATTGTTTGGATGAGAGAAAGATCATCAGTGGAGGTGCATTATTCTTAGGTGATTAGTTAGTAGAATGGCTTAGTAAAAAGCAGGGATCGATTTCATTATCAACTACAGAGGCATAGTACATTGTTTCTTCTACTTGCTACACTCAGATTTTATGGATGATACAAAGTCTTGCAGACTTGAAGGTAACTTATACTGATCCAATTCCACTTCACTATGATAAAACCAGTTCCATTAGTGTCTTTAAGAATCCCGTTATTCATTCAAAGACTAAGAATATAACGATAAAATATCATTTTCTCAAAGAACAGGTTACAAATAGAGTTGTTCAGCTGCATTATATTCCGACCATAGAACAAATTGTAGACATCTTTACTAAGCCCCTAGCCATGACACCATTTGAATATCTCCATCAGAAGTTGGGTGTCATCCCTTATCTCACCTAAGAGAGTCCATCCTGTCAGGGGGAGTATGTGTTGGTTGAATATATGATACCTCTGAAAAGTATGGCAACATCTCTGGGGGGGCATGTTTTCAATGACATTGATGTCAAATGGAGAGAAAAGGTGTTGTCTCGATGCTACAGTTGGAGGTCTAAGTAGAATAGTGCAGCCTTTCAGGGTTACCATCAATGCCAAAGGGGGATATTGTTGGCCTGTTTATAGGAAGAGTGTTCTTTTCATCGATGGAAAGAATAGAAGGTAGAGAATAAGGAGAGAAAGCTCACGAGGAAGAGCTATAATGACCGTTGGATCACTGATCCAAAGGACCTTCAACTGAATACCCGACAACCGTTGAATAATTCTAAGTGGAAGGAAAGGATAAGATAGAAGAGTAGCACCAAATATGTACTGATCCATCGATCTAATAACATGATCGACGAACAAAATTTGGTTCATGTCAAAAGTTGTGAGGAGGTTATTGTTCAGGGAATATCACTTCAGAAGAATTGGCAACTTGAAAGTCGAATTACCCAAAGCCCGAAATCAGAAATGAATAAGGACCATCAGATATGGAGAAAATGCGATGATCATTAGATCAGGGAGAGCCACATCAGCAGACCATGTCTACAAGGACATGTAGCAGAACAAGTTGGCATACCACATCAGCAAGGACACATGGCTCAATCAGACAATGACAAGTGTCTAGTTGAATCGACATTTCAGGTACGTGCAAATCACTAATCTGAGTGACACTTGGTAGCTACTCGACTCGTGACATGTCATCAAGTGATGAAAGTAAGTTATGTCACTCTAGGTGTTACACATTATTTTCGTTATCCCTATGATCGTTAATGATGTAAACCTATCGGTTGCCTTCAGAAGGGTCAGTGACCTGAGTTCCTAAAGAGAGAAGAGAGAAGAACTTTTCCTGAGAAAAGAAGTTGCATTTTCCTATGTAAAAACCTTATAAAAAGGGAAGTTTGCAGGTTTCTATATAGGCAGAGTGCGAGAATGACCCATTCTCGCAGGTTGCACTATAGCTAGGGTGCAAGGTGTTCGCAGGTTGTTCTATAGCTAGGGTGCGAGAATTCCTGCATGTGGGAAAAATGAGCGTTTTCTCGAATCTTCTAGAAGGAGAAACTTCTATGGTGAGGTGGCATCCGAATGGTTTGGATCTTACTCATTTTCATGATTTAGTGGGATCATCCTAATCTCCTCACCTTATCCTCTTCAACTTATAAAAGGAGAGGAGTTCGCATGGAGAAAGTTAGCTTGGGTTAGCTTTGTTGGTTCTTGAGCTTGTTAGCTTGGAATTATTAGCTTGGTTGGAGTGGCTTTGAGATTTTCTTTGTCAAGATAGATTGTGAATATCATCAGATCTATGCTCTCAGAATTCTTGGAGTGAAAGTGTGTGGGGAACGAAGGGCAGTTGGAAGGAACCTTACGACATCAAGGCCATGGTTGTAATCTCTCTTTCACATTTAATATGATACAGTAATATGATTCTTTCCTATAAATCTTGTTGTGTTTTATTGTATGATTCCTTGATCACATACATAGGTTTATATTGAGTTTATGCTATCGCTATCACTTTGGTTGGTTTGTGTTGTTTT
>JASDQU010739658.1:145590-186795 GCA_032191745.1 Picea mariana
CTCTTGGACCCCCACAACTAAGCTCTTCTTACAAATTTGAAAGAAATGGTGAAAGAATCCCAATCTAATCCACTCAAGGGGTGAGATGGATTGCCCAATGTAATGATGCTTGTATACTCTTGATGAGAAAAGAGGATTCCCCAAGAGAATAGCAGCAGCATAACCTTGCAAATGAATTCCTTGAAAATGTAGTGCACCCATGGCCTTGTTTTATAACATCACTTTGAGGTATTGTGCAACCAGCTTTTAGTGTGAAAAGGGGTTGTTTAGGGCATTTTTAGGTCTTTGACCAGCCACCCAGTCGGATCCAGCCGATATTTGGATGTCAAATCAACTTGGAAGATGAACCAAAAGTGGGTGGGAGGTCGATCAATCTCATAAATGCATCGTTCTCAGGTGTGCACGGCTTTTAGCGACCATAGTCATGCATTGTGAACATGTGCGCTTTTCTTGCGTTTCTGAATGGCACATGTGCACGCGCGCCCTGTGTAGTCATAGCGCACCTTAATTTTATCACTGGTTGTATAGTTTTGGACCTCTTGGAAATGCTTTTGTGGTAATTTTGGTCATGGGTGAACTCATAACTATTTGAAGTTGTTAGATTCCTTTAACCATTTGCGGATGAAATTTCAGTGATAACATCTGTGAAAGTACTTGTGGGTACCACTGTCAACTTTGGTCACCATGCCAAGGTAGTGTCCTTTGGTTAGCCCTTGAATAAAAATAAAAAGAAGAAGAAAAAGCAAATAAAAGAATAAAGTAAGAAAAGAATAAAGGCAAGAACGGGCTTGGAAAAAATGCATCCATGATAGGTACAGCTCGCCTTCTACAAAGGCACCCACAAATAACATTATGCATCCTTGGCCCTCACTGCACCCACATGTCTAGACATCCCCTAGCCACATCACCTCACTTACATGTCTTGGATGAAATCTTCCTAAGAACTTTCCTTTTCTTGTGGACACTAGCCCAATAGGACGTCTTGTCTTTTTCTCTAATCTTGTATTGTAGGTTTTTGTAATGTATTTGAGCTATTGAATGATGTATTAGGGTTTTTATGCATATTTTTAATAATATTCATGATGAGATGTGATTAACATTGCTATGATCCCAGTGATTGATGAGCCCATGGAGGGCGTAGCTTTTGATGTGCAGGATCATGCCCGACGGATAGGTACCATTTGGACCAGTACACATGGGGAGATGACCAGTTCAGACCTCCATGGGGCTGAAGAGACCACTAGATGGATGCTGAGACCCCATCAGGGGGTAGAGATAGGATGGAGATGGATCAGGGATTTTTGCACCAGGGAGGAAGAGGATGTTCCATTAGAGGCACTCCGACAGGACTAGACCTGGGAGGAATGACCCCTTTTCAGTGGAATGTCGGCCTTGGAAGGATTGGGATGTCTCCATCTTCACCATGACATCATCCAGCTTCATGGATGCTTTTGGAGGCAGGCTGGGTGGCAGTGGCACATGTGGCATGTTGGAGAGGCCCCTGGGGGGCTAAAGTTTTGCTCCTTGGTGTCTCATTTTCCCTAGAAGGGGCTAGCGCTCCCTTGAAGGGGATTTTACTCTCTTTGCAGCTCAATTAGGTTTTTAATTTGACAATTTAATGTAAAAACAATATTATTTTGACATTATGGCCTTGTCGGCCTTTTTATGACCTGAAAAGTAAGATTAAGTCATTGATACACTATATATTGAGGGTTTTGACTCAGTTTATCATCATCTTTCACTCACCACTTGGTGAGGTCTGAAATTGGTGCCCCATTTGGGTTATTGGATGATTTGAGGAAGATACACTTGTTGAAGGAAGATATTTTTGGCATTCTATGGTGTTTTTCTTGAAGGAAGGTGTTACAACTAGGGTTTGCATGATTATTTTCTTTATGATTTGTAAGTATTTTTCTACAAAACTTCTTGATTGAATGGTTGTAGTTAAATTTCTTGCATCTATTTATAAATATTTTTGAATCAAAACCCTAGGGGACAAACACACAAGTAGGTCGTTGTCTCATGTCCCCTGTTGTTACTACGCTAGATCTATCCTTGGGTATGTTCTGCGATGTTAGTAAGGTTAATAAAATAATGCATGATTTCTTCCCAAGCATTAACATAATACTTTGTGAAGTGTTATTATCATAGATCAATGTCCCATCCTAGTTACAGACACCTGCATCCTATAACCCCCCCTGCTTCTACCTCGGGTGAGACTTCGCCTGCTTCACAGGTGTTGTCGAAACAGACAATATTTGGGGTTTTGTTGGTGCAATGATAATCATTGAACCCTGGGTCTACTCTGTGCCAAAAAATCTCATTACCTAACCTACAACAACCCTTTGAGATCGATACATATGCTTTAGACTATGTTGTGGGCGCAGTTCTCACTCAGCATGGAAACCCTACTAATGACAAAGAAATGTACTCCATTATGTAATACTACTGTTAGTGGATGCACTACATTCTTATGAAGGAGAAAGTCATCCACACCAATCATATGTTGCTGCAGTTCATGCAGACACAGGGAAAATTGCAGAATGACCACCATCATAAGTGGTCCACATACTTGCAGCAGTTCCATATCAACATCAAGTATAAGACATGAAGCATTAACTGCATCAATGATTTCCTCATCCACCTTCCAGTTGCAAAACTCACCATGGTGCTAAACTCTTATGGCCACGAGACCTCTAGATGGTCCCAACTCTATGAGAGATATCTTGACTTCGCCGCCACCTACCAAATGTTGGGCACAAACACAGTTGTCACTAATTTCCATGTTCAAGATAGGTTGTTGGGCCATCTGGGCCATCGTTGTGTTCCATCAATCGAAGCGAAGCTGATTTGGGAAGCCAAGTACAGTCGGGTTGCAGGACACTTCGGTGTAGAAAAGACAATGGCAGTGTTGGAGAAACATTTCTATTGGTCGAAACTTTGACAGGATGTCAGTAAGTATATCGGGTCCTTCACTTCTTGCATCATTGACAAATTGGCCATTAGAAAAAAGGCATGTACACCCCTCTTCGTACTCTTCAAAGGCCCTGGGAATCCATCTCGATGGAATACATGTCGGGCCTTCCATCAACCAAGTGGGGAAATGAATGTGTTTTTGTGGTGGTTGATCATTTTCCTAAAATGGCGATTCTAGCCACCTGCAAGAAGAGCATCACATCATAGGCCACTGCCAAGATCATCTTCGAACGAGTGTGGGTACATTTTGGGATACCAAAAACCATCGTCTCATATCGGAACAGTCGGTTCCTCAACACATTTTGGTCTAGCCTCTTGTCATTGTTGGACACAAAGATCACCAAATACACTAACTTCCACTCCCAAACGGATGTTCAAATCGAGGTCGTCAATTGGATGATCATGCATATCTTGTGCATGTACAATTCCAAGCATCCCCACAAATGGGTTGAGAGTCTTCCTTATGATTATCATATCTACAACAAAGCCATACATAGCTCCACTAGCCATATCCCCTTTCAGGTGGGGTTGGGATTTCAACCATTGGGTTCCATGGATGTTGCACTACCCCTTGCGACCACCCAGGAAAACTTGTCCCATGCTCAAATTGAAGTCGACAAAGATACATGTTTCATTGAGACGATCCAGCACATCTGCTAACAGGTTCAGGATATTTTGTAGAAGTCCAATGCCAAGTACAAGAAACACCATGATCAACATCGGGTGCCACACAAGTTTCAGGTGGGAGATAAAGTTTGGTTTCACTTGAAGAAATAACACCTTACATGACCCCATTGGAATATTCAACCACTCCACTATGGACCTTATACCATCACCAAGGCTATGGGTGACAATTCTTTTGAGCTCAACATTCCCCGCTTCCTTGGCTTGCATCCAGTGTTTAATGTGTATGTCCTTTGAATATACTTTCCACCATTATTGGAAACCTCAGAGGTAGCAGGACAATTGACACCAACATAGATCAACCTTGATTGCATGGAAGACGAATCCACTGATCAGATCATGGACACACAGGTCAAGGGTACTCGCCAAAATAATTTTTATCTTTATTGTGTTGTCAAAGAAGGGCAGCTCTTGCACTAGGGAAAGTGGCTCACCCGTGGAAAAATTCAACAGAGATTTTCTCATATAATGGGGGGACTCAACACAATGGAGACCATTTCTTCCTAAGGGAGGAGGATTCATCCAGGTGGATATTGGTGGCCACCCAACTATTCCAACTGGCTCACATATAGATGTCATCTTGGCAATTTCAGTTTTCATCTTGGCAGTTGTTTTCTAGCTTTTCGGTCCTAAACTTTCAAGGTTGTTTTGAGGCCCTAAACAAAGTTTTTTAATCCCACCAAAGTCACACTATAAATGAAGTTAGAGTGTGATGGAATAATGTGTAGTCCTCAGATATACATTTCCAACAGGATATAGAGAACCTAAAATGGAGATCGTATGCAAAAGTACCCTAAGAAGTTGATGTACCAACCTACCCCAATAGGGCCCACATGACTTTTAGCGCTTCATCTCCTAGGGTTAAGTTTTTGGATGTATAGGGTTTTGGAATTCATGCTTGATGTAAAAATGCCTTTGGAGCATCATTAAATTCATCTTTTTGCGAATGATCGTATCCCTCACATCTCTTCTCAGAGATAAGCTGCCACCATTCTAACAAGCTTGTTTCATTCTGCATTTTACAGTTTCAACACATTTCTTATTTAATAGAAGTCAAGTTTTATTGTATCTCTATTATTATTCACTATGTATCTATGTTAATATTATAGATCTATGTTTTCATTTTGTTCCGCTCATAAATCTGGATCAGTGGTATCAGAGCATTCTACTCCTTGTTGTTCTTAGTGCATGTGCCTGACGAGGTCAGGGTACAATGAGTTGTGTCTCAAGCTTGTTGATCTTGAGGACAAGAGTTCTCGCATACCCAAGCAACCTTCCATGGTGGGAGAAAATAAATATGATGGGACAAGATATCCTTTCAAATTGTTGTTCGAGGAATCCCTCATGCAACAGAGGAACGCGATGATGGATAGTTTTGTGCAAATCCGTCAACAACTACCAACACGCAACACATCTTCCTCGAGCAAAGATGTCGCCCCTTTGAGGTATAGATAAACTTTGATATTCCAATATTTGAAGGTCAAATATATGCAGATGTTGTAGACAAATGGTTGAATCTGCTAGAAGAGTATTTTTTTGTCCACAACTTTTCCAATAGAGTAACGATTACATTTTTTCTCCTCAAAGTTGTTCCCCATGTCAAAGATTGGTGGGAGACTTTCAGTGAGCGAAAGGAAATAGAGGAACCCTCATTATTTACTATCGCACTCACCTGGGATTCTTTTAGGGATGCTATCAAAGATAAATACTATCCTATTGGAAGTTATGATCACCTGTATACAAGATGGACCACACTGAGGTAGGAAAGGAACCAAACAGTTCCAGAGCTAAAAAATATCTTCCATACCTTGCACACCAAGATGGGTATCAAATATTTCGAGTGACATATGGTGCTCAGGTACCATGATGATATTCATAGATACATCCATGCATAAATGGATTTTTGGACATCTCATCCTTGGGCACAACCTATCGATATGTTGTCATAATTGAGCAGAAGATTAAACAAAAGATGCAGAAGTTTGGGTCTAGGAACCCCTCACAACAGAAGTAAGGAAAGGGAAGCCCCAACCTACAGAACAAAGAGTAGAGAAAATATGGACAGCCTCAGGACAACCAGTCTAAGCCACAAATAGAGAAGGACAATGGAAATATAAAGAAAGACACCGGGAAGTGGTGCGACTTCCATAATATCCCTTGGCATAACACATTTGATCTCCGCTCAAATTTTTCATTGGTGGTTGAGATTAAAGCCTCTTAATCAGATGTAGGTTTTGAATCAGAGTTAGAAACAAAAAAAGGAGATGGATTATTTATGCAGAACCCAGTGCTATCATTTCTACCACCAAGATCCATCCCGGTGAACCTGATGAGCCAGAGGAAGAAGAGTGCCTCTTTCAATCACAAATGTCGGTGAAGGGTACTCTGTTGCACTTCATTGTTGATAGTGGTATCTAGAAGAACCTCATCTCAATAGAGTTTGTCAAGTGGCTAGCCCTGCCAACAATTCTTCACCCATAGCCATACACCATCAAATAGCTCCATCAAGGAAGTGATCTCCATGCCAACAAATAGTGTCGCATGTCCTATGGAATCAAGCCTTTCAAATATTAGGTATTGTGTGATGTTGCTCCCATTGAAGTTTTTGACGTTCATTTGGGCCAACCTTATATATGGAAACATCATGTTGTATATGAGTCTAGGGCTCACAATGTTATTATTACTCTGAACAAGAAATTGTACAGGATACCCGAGGTAGTCCCACCTACTTCCATTTTCTTGTTCTCTCCCAAGCAATGCAGGAAGTTCATCTCTCAGACTGGGAAGTTTGTCTTCTTTGTGATTCACTCTCAAAGTGAGTGGAAGGTTTCATCTGCATCCATGGCCTCTATGTCTGATCTCTCCATGCAACAAAATCAATTGGATAAGGTAATGGAAGAATACAAAGACATATTCTCCTCACCCACAGGGATACCTCTACACTGTTAGGTCAAGCATTCAATCAATATGACCCCTGGGGAAACGCTACCAAATGGGCCAATATATCACCACTCTTTATTAGAAAACAAGGAGATCAAGCGCCAGATCCAAGAAATTCTCCAAAAGGGGCACATTTGACCCATCTCATCACTGTGTGGAGGCCCAATCGTGCTTGTGTAGAAGATAGATGGGACATGGTGACTCTATATCGATTATCGGGCCCAAAATAAAATCACAGTCAACAACCAATACCTGATTCCTCAAATCGATGATCTCCTTGACCAACTCAAGGGGGCCAAATACTTCAATGAGATTGATCTGAAGTCTGGCTACCATCAGATCCCAATAGAGCAGAAAGATGTATGGAAAATAACCTTCAAGTCCAAAGAAGGTATTTTTGAATGGTTGGTCATGCCCTTTGGTTTAACAAATTCCACAACAAATTTCATGAGGATGATGGACGATATCTTGTGGAATTTCACCAATTATGTTTTGGTGGTATATCTAGATGACATCCTCATCTATAGAAATAATTGGGTGGAACACTTGTTGCATGTTCATTAGGTTTTGCACACTCTGCGACATCACAAGCTATATGAAAATTTTGAAAAATGCTCCTTCGAAATGGGAAGGTTCTATTACCTAGGATATATTGTTGATGAGCATGGGGTGCATGTGGATCCAGCCAATATCTAAGTCATTCGTGACTGCCCAACCCCAACCAGAATCACTTAGCTTCGGATCTTTATAGGCCTTGCCAATTTCTATCACAGGTTCATGTTGGGATTCTTCCATATTGCATGGGCCCTCAACTAAGTAACCAGAGGTAGTGGTAAGGAAAATTTTTTGTGGGGCCTATCACAACAGTAAGCATTCGATTATTTGAAGAAACGCTTATGCTTAGCCCCAGTGCTCTCATTACCTGACCTGCAACAACCCTTTTAGATCGAGACAGATGCTTCCGACTATGTTTTGGGAGTAGTTCTCACTCAATAGGAACACCTCGTGGCCTATCATAGTGAGACACTATAAGATGTTGTGAGTAAGTACCCTACTTACGAAAAAGAAATGTACTCCATTGTGCAGGATTTCCGCCAGTGGAGGAACTACATTCTCGCGAAGGATAAATTCATCCACATCGATCATAAGTCGTTGTAGTTCATTCAGACACAAGGAAAATCACAGAATAATCTCCATCAGAAGTGATCCACATACTTCAAGTAGTTCCATATCAAAATCAAGTATAAGACATGAAGCACCAACTAAGTTGTTTATTTCCTCAGCCTCCCACCAGTTGTAGCACTCACCACGGTGATAAAATCCTTTGGCCATGAGACCTTTGGATGGAACCAACTCTATGAGAGAGATCCTGTCTTCGCAACCACCTACCAGATGTTGGGCGCAAACACAGTTTTCATTGATTTCCATCTTCAATATGGGTTTCTATTCCATCTATGCCATCTTTGTGTTCCATTAAGTGAGCGAGTGAATTTTATTTGGGAAACCCACAACAGTCGGGTGGCATGACACTTTGGCATAGAAACGACAGTGGCAGTGCTACAACAAAATTTCTATTGGTCGAAACTTCGACAGGATGTCAGCAAGTATATCCAATCCTGCACTTACTGTGCCATTTCCAAACCAGAAATTAAGAAACAAGGCATGTACACCCCTCTACCTACTCCTGAACGACCCTGGGAATCCATCTTGATGGACTACATGTTGGGCCTTCTGTCAACCAAGCAGGGAAATGACTGTGTTTTTGTGGTGGTTGATCATTTTTCTCAAATGGGGATTTTGATCACCTGCAAGAAGAGAATCACGAAAGAGGCCACTATCAATCTCTTCTTCGAATGAGTGTGGGTACATTTTTGGATACCACAAACCATATTCTCAAATCATGATAGTTGGTTCCTCAACACATTCTAGTCGAGCCTCTGGTCACTGCTAGACACCAAGCTCACCAAATCCACTACCTTCCACCCCTAGACAGATGGCCAAACTGAGGTTGTCAACCAGATGATCATGCATATCTTGCACATGTACAATTCCAATCTTCCCCACACATGGAATGAAATCCTTCCCTATGTTCAACACAGCTACAACATAACCATGCATAGCTCCATTGACCACATCCCCTTCCAAGTGGGGTTGGGATTTCAACCATTGGCTCCCATGGATGTTGCACTACCCCTTTCAGCCACCCAGGAAGACTCGTCCCATGCTCAAACTGAAGCTGACAAAGCTACCTAGTTTATTGAGTGGATCCAACACATCCACCAATAGGTTCAAGATATTTTGTAGAAGTCTAATTCCAAGTACAAACAATTCCATGATCAACATTGGGTGCCACACAAGTTTCAAGTGGGAGATAAATCTTGGTTTCACTTGCAGAAAGAACTTCGTACAGGACCCCATTGGAAGCTTCAACCACTCCACTATGGATGTTATACCATCACCAAGGTTGTGGGTGACAATTATTTTGAGCTCACCATTCCCCCCTTCCTTGGCTTGCATCCATTGTTTAATGTGGACCTCCTTCGGTCATACTTTCCACCATTATTGGACACCTTAGAGGTAGTAGAACAATTGACACCAACAAATATCAACCTTGACTGCATGGAATAGGAATCCACTAATCATATCTTGGACACACAGGTCAATGGCACTCGCCAAAAAAAGTTTCATATTTATCATGTTGTCAAAGGAGGGTAGCTCCTGCACCAAGGAAAGTGGCTCACCTGAGGCCAAATTCAGTATATATTTCCTCCTGTTATGGGGGAACTCAATGAAATGGAGGAAATTTATTCCTATGGGGGGAGGATTGATCCAGGTGGATATCGATGGCCACCCACCTATTCCAACTAGCTCACATATAGACGTCATCTTGACAATTTCATTTTTCATCTTGGCAATTGTTTTCTAGATTTTTGGGTCCTAAACTTATGGGGTTGTTTTGAGGCCCTAAAAAGTGTTTGTTGGGCCCACCAAAGTCACACTATAGACAAAGTTAGAGTGTGACGGAAATTTTTTTATTCATCGTACAGACCTTTCCAACGAGATATCGTGCACTTGAAACAGAGATCGTATGCAAAAGTTACGACCTCGGGAAGTTGATGTACTAACTTACCACAACGAGGCCCACATGACATTTTGCGCTTCATCTCCTAGGTTTAGATTTTTGGATGTCTAGGGTTTTTCATTCATGCTTGATGTAAAAAATCCTTTGGAGCCTCTTTGTACTCATCTTCTTGCGAATGAGCGTAGCTGTCACATCTCTTCTTAGAGATAAGATGCCCCCATTCTAGCAAGTTTGTTTCAGTCTGCGCTTTACAGTTTCTAGACATTTCTTATTTAATAGAAGTAAAGTTTTACTTTATCTCTATTATTATTCATTGTGTCTCTATGTTAATATTATACATATGTGTTTTCATTTCATTCCACTCATAAATTTGAATCACCATATAAGGGTGAATATATCAAAATGGCACCAAGTGCAAATTGCAATACATATCAGAAACAAAATGCATACATAACTAAGTTTTAAAACATTAATGCTTCCATCTTCAATAAATAATCCTAATTGGACCTCATCTAACATTTATCAAGTTTTATTATATATGCTTGGGTGTGTCTTCTAAAAGGATATTGGATGGGAAGAATATTGTGACAATTTCTTGTGTAAGAGGAAATTATATTTCATAAAAAATGTGCTAATGGGACAACACACCAGTTAAAAGAGATCACAACCTGACAGAGATACAAGTTTCATTTCCAATGCAAAATTACATTTGGGAATGAGTGGAAATAACACCTAATCACTAGCAACATTCCATGTTACAATCAACATTGAGATATGGAACTAGTGGAAGTTTTATGAGTATTCTTGGAATTTTTCTATCATCCATCTTTGTAATTCTTGTTTTATTTGCAAATATTCATCTCTGTAATACCCTTTTCTACATCATCATTGTCTTTAACAATTTGGTATCTAAAATATTTTGTAAAGTAGCAAATTTAGTGTGTATCCAATCTTGTATTTTTTTAAATATCTTGTCTTCCAGTAGATGCTAATGAATATTGATTTAATCATCCATTCTGAATCTACACAAAAAATTATCCTTGGGGTGAGGGTATTAACTTTTATCAAGTTAATTTTAGAGGAAACTTTGATCTGTTGGTACTCAATTGCACACATTTTGGTTGGGATTCAATAGAATGTTGGGAGAAAATTTTTCAGTTTTCTATGGAGAGGGAAAAGAGAATATGATTTTATGGCATGGGTCAATTGGTCGGGATTTTTGAAACCAAACATCCTAGGAGACAAAGGACTAAAGAACATTCAAAATATTTAGAAAGCAACGAGCAGGGAAAATCTCTAGAAGCTCTTAAAGGGTGAAGGTCTATGACATCATAGCATGAGAATAAATAAATAGATCCATTTTCCTTCAAGGAGTGAATCTGAAAGGAACCAAAGACTCACCAAAATTATTTTCTTATATAGAAAGCACTAGTGGATTATTTCCCTATTATATGTTCATGGATATCATGGAAGATTATTGATGGGAGGAAATTTGGGATGGGGGTAGATCCATAGATGGGGAAAAAGGTTCATTTCTCCTGTCACTAGAACTAAGAAATTTTCTCCGTCATCAAAATTTCCACACTCTCAGGGATGCATCAATGGACACAAGGTTAAATATATGGAGGGAAGACTAGAAGTCTGTGATCTATCTTTGATTTCAAGGGAACATGGCTCAAGAGTGGCCAAACTATACTCAGGCACTTATCCATTGTACAATAATCTAAAGGATGCTGAATGCATAATTCTATGGTCCAAGATCCCTGCTACAAGTTCATTTACAACTAAAATGTGTTATTCCTCTCTCTTTTTGGTAGATTCTAGATTAGAAAAAGAGCGGTGGTGGAAAACTTTATGGAAGTTGAAAGGATCATTGAAGGCTATATTAATCTTCTATCTCACACTATCAAACATGATTCCTACTTGGGATTTTCTATAAAATAAAGGTCAAAACATGATCCAGTGTGGTGTATTCTATGTAGACATCATGAAGAGAGGGTTAATAATCTATTTGTACATTACCATTTCACTCAAGAAGTGTGGTTAGTTTCTAGGACACTATTTAATGGAGCTAGTAAGTGGGAAAGGGATACCTTATTCAATGCATTCACATTGTGGTTTACAGACAAATCTATTATATATTTTAAGTTCTTTCCAATAACATACTGATAGGCCATATGGCACTCTTGTAATGAAATTATTTTCCAAAATTTTCGACTCTCTCCTAAGCATGTCTTTTATAGAATTAAATCTATTTTATGAAGAGTATAAAAACTTGGTTAAGGAGCCTGATCAAAGACAAATTGATCTATTTATGATTGATGAACGAAATCCATGGTGTTTCTTTGATGCAGTCTCCTGTGAAAATCCAAGAAAGTGTGGAGCAAGAGGATGTCTCTACTTAAACCGTTCTCACATTATCTTCGTGTCTCTTGGAATGGGCTCAAGATCTAACAATTGGGTAGAGCTATTATCCCTAGAAGCCCTACTCAATCTAGTTAAACATAATGGTGGTAGACTTACAAAGATATGGGACTAAAATTTTATAATTGACTATATAAATGGGAACTCAAACATAAAAAAAAATGGGGAGATAAATGTGGTGATAAATTATATTTTGGAAATGAAAGTATCTTTGCAAACTATTTTTTTCACCCATATTTTCAAAGAACACAACAACAAAGTCAAATTCCTTGCAAAAGTATGGGTATCTATGGAGGTTAGTTTGATTGATGTAAAGGAGGAGAAGGATGGAATGGCCTCTTCTAGCCATCCATTCACTTTCCTATAATTCCAATTTTACCTTTCTTTTTTATTYCTTTGGATATTGAGGACGTMTATTGATAGTTATGAGCTTAGTCTACACTAGTTTTTGGTAATATATGCTCTTTAGGTGTAGGACGRATCATGTTTTTTTTTTTTTGATGGACTTTGTGTCCTTGAGTCATATGGTACTATTCTAGATGTATCARTGAYGTGTCGAMAATTTGGTAGTTCTCTAGATGATGGGATTTGATGCTAAGGGAATTGTACTAAATGCATTTCAATTTCTTTCTCAAAAATAAAAACAATACTATTTTTTCTACGGAAAAAAWAGGTAACCACATTTTGTTTGAAAAAGAGTGAATTACATGTTTGACAACATGATCATTGTGTTATTGGATAATGTGGTAGAATCAACTTTGATCATGTTTGTTAAAATGTTTTGGTAAATGACCTTACTTTATATGAAATATTMTATAACCTTTTGCATGTGGGTATAAGAGACAATATTAACACCTCAACCCTACTCCATTGTWTTATGCATGGAAACGTTCTTCCTTGTAAGGACCATCTCTCATGTTTGGTTGAACATTCATTTCCTAAGTATTGGATATATATTAGGAGGTTATTATAACGTTCTCATTGAGCATCAATCTAAAAAATATGAAGAATATGGTTATGACCCTAACTTGGACACTTTCCAATAACTAATTTTATACTTGATAGCATCAAGTATGGCATTTCTGTAGTTTTTCTCCCTTTCAGAAATTATGGGTTTAAGATCAGATAAGTTAATTTTATCAATGTCTACAAGATAGTTAAAATAGAAATAAAGAGTAAACAAGAAACTACAACTAACTTTTAGATTTGATACATATCAAGAAGAACGTGTTTCAACAAAAATATGCTTTTATGGAGATCAAAATGAATCTAATAGTACGATAGAAACCCTTCATTATGACTACTTGCAAGAGATTATTCATTTTCTCAAGAGAATTATGACATGGATCTCCATTTCCTCTCACACACTTCATCCTAGTAATCAATGTCCTTAGTAGTCAAAAGTGTGATATCTATGACTCACCTAAAATTTATGGTTATTGATTTGTTGTTTAAAATATATGCAATTCAAGAAAAAACGATAACCAAAACAACCTTATACATATACCTAAGGCCTCACAAGAAAGCCAAAATATTTATGACCTTAGGAACTTTGACTTCAAGAACTTGAAACCCACCTTTGCTAATGCATTGTGCTTGTAACGTTTGTCATGAACTTGAGCTATTCCAATGTTTATAATGTTTGTCATCCCATCAATCCATACAAGACAACCTCAGTACACACCAAAACGTTGGCCTCTATTTGATCGTTGTTTAAGGGTCTGTTCATAGTGTAAAAGTGTAGAGTTTGAGTTTAATGTTGATGGTATATAATTAAAACACTTGATGAATCTTTTTGGCCTATTGCATGTTTACACATTTTACTCTTCCAATTATGACTAGAACATGTGACTTTGCTTTAGAATTATTTTATGGTTGAAATATGGTGCAAAAATATGTCGTAGACTACTCTAAATATTTGGTAATGAAACACTATGGATTGTACTAAATGATGTTATAATATTGCTCTCATGGCATATGCACTAGAACACTAAACACATAGATTCTATCTCTATCTATGATCTAAGTTTGACAAGGCATTATCATTTTTGGTACAACCATTTACTTGTTGTCCTTGTCACATAAATTAAGGGAATTGTTATAGCACTACTATCATATGTTCTAATCTGAAAACAAAAATGCTCAAAATTCATGAAGATAAACTCCCATCATTGTAGAAAATAGGGAAAAGGTGTGAAGACATTGATTCCTTTTAATTGGTCTAGTGATAATGCAAATAAGAGGAACCTTGATGTATGTCTCTACCTGTGTGTAGAGGTTAGGCTAGTGGAAACGTTTTGGCAGAACTACTTGAGTTTTACAAACATTGAAATGTCTTGTTGACTTAGTGCACTCCCTCAATAAGATTTTCTCTTTATGTTCAAGTTGGTACGTATCTTTCCAAGGATATACTACATATTGTTTCCTAAGTAGACACCTACTTTCGAATTCCCTAAGAGATCTTGATGAATTTAGACAAATGTTGAGTTGAGTTTTTTTTTTATTCTTCCAACCATGGGTCGAATGTTCGTAGGTGTCTACAATGGTTAGAAATGTTCTCCATGGGGGTCAAGTAAAGAAAATTATTTTGCAATTTGTTGAATTGAACTTACACTTAATAAATAGGGGAAATTGTTGTAGACAAGTCATCTACTTGGATTGGTGCCTATTTTGTAATTTTCTCTATGTTTTCATAAAATGAATAGTTTATGGTTCAAATTTATAATGAATTCCTTTCCCAAGGTGATCGAGTGACTTATACAGAACTAGACTCCAAATTACTATGCTAGGGAAGTCACATTGCTCGTCATGAAACCTATGATGATTGGAATGTGAAGAATCCCCCCATGTATCAACAAATAGGTAAAATCCCTTGTCTCAATGCTCATATGCTTTTGAGAGATTATGATATGGGCATTTATTCCTCTCATGCAGCTGTGGATTATTAGTTTTATTGTGTAATAAAGGAATGGTATATCCGAATTTATGGGTATTCTAACAATATTAAACATGGACATGTTTATAAGATGGAAATAGAATAGTCCATCGATCCCAACATGAGTATGTTTGTGGGAGACAATAATGTAGTCATCTGATTGTCCATTTTGAATATAGATAGGGAAATGGGTGTAATCAATGGAGATATTGTTCATTTGAAGAGATATCTGATGGCATGTTTACAGGAATAGTGTACCTTTCATCAATGGCAAGAACGGAAGGCGAGAAAGCTCAGGAGGAAGAGCTACAGTGGTCGTTGGATCATTGATCCAAAGGACCTTCAACCGAATACCTGACAACCGTTGGATCATTCTAAGTGGAAGGACAGGATAATCTAGAATAGCAGCACCGAAGATAGATCGAACCATCGATCTAAGAACATGATCGATGAACAACATTTGGTTCACATCAAAATTTGCAAGGAGGTTATTGTTCAGGGAATCTCACTTCGGGAGAATTGACAACTTGAAAGTCGAATTACTCGAAGCTCAAAATAAAAAATGAATAAGGACCATCGGATCTGGAGAAAATGCGATGATCGTTAGATCAGGGAGAACCATGTTAGCAGACCACATATACAAGGACATGTGGCAGACCCCGTCAGAAGACCATGTCAGCAAGGACACATGGCGCAATCAGACAATGACAAGTGTCAAGTTGAATCGACATTTCAGTTATGTGAAAATCATGAATCTGAGTGACATGTGGCAGCTACTCGATTCGTGACACGTCATCAAGTGGCGAAAGTAAGTTACATCACTTCGGGAGTTTTACTTTGGGATTTTACCACCAGCACTTTCCCAAAGTCTCAAAGTCTCAAATGTCGAAGTCTCGAAGTGGACATGAAACCTCCAATTTGAAGATCACTTCAGGAGTATTCTCGATCGTCGATCTACTACAGTGGAAGGATAGTGTAAGTGGAAGTATTAACTGAAAGCAAGCGGTCTCCACCACTTATGACTTACTCAACAGGTGATCACTCCAGAGGAAAATGGAGCAGCGATTAGCCTGAAGTCCCGAAGTCCCGAACGTCGAAGATCTGAGGGCCGAAGAAGATCCAGACCACCAATTTCCAGAAGGATGCGTGGCAGAAATCTATGCAGTTCGAGGAAAAACACTCCGGGAGATAGTGAAGGAAGCGAAGTTGAGATTTGAAATCCCCGAAGCCTGAAGAGCCAAAAGAGCTGAGGACCATCGATCTGTAGGAGGATACACGTCAACAGATCGTGAACTCCGGGTATGCAATACTCTGAAGGAAAGCAAAGAGTGAAAGCGTAGAAGCCCCGAAGTGAATCTCGATCATTGATCGAGAAGGCTACCAAGGGCGGTCGACCTGGTCTTGGTAGAAAGTGTTGAAGTCCCGAAGCAGACTAGCGTTGTTTATTTGAGGAGGACATGTGGCAGGAATCACTGGAATCTGGCTAAAAGCGTTCTGGGAGAGCGTGAAGGTTGAGAATTGAAATCTTCGAAGCCCAGAGTAGCTAAGTAGATCTTGACCATTGATCGAGAAAAGGGACACGTGTCTGCAGATCATCGACTCCAAAAGATTGGAGTATGGAGAAAAGAAGGGTTTGAGATTTGAAACTCTTGGAGCCCGGATCATGAAGTAAATCAAAGCCGTTGATTTAGGAAGGCTACATCTGATCCACAGACTTGAGAGGATAGATATGAACTGTCCATTCAGAAACATCGTCAAGATCGTGAGATCTATGGTCCCATTGCATTGTGGGGACTGAAGGTGCATGAACTTTAAAAATTTAAGGGCAGGCTACAATTGAAACCACGGTTTTGGAGAAAGGGTACGTGGCAGCTGGAGGTGGATTGCAGGGAGAAAAGTGGTTGATCCCAAACCACTCTTGGATGTGCCCACAATCGTTCACTTATGCAAGGACGTAGCCCAAGGTCACATGCGACAGGGGGCTAACGAGAAGAGAGCTCATGCCCGCAATCATGTGGTCACATGAGAGAATCGCTTGAGGTCACATCAGTGGAAGATTGAGGAAGGAGCTAGCACTGCTAGGCTCCACATCGAGGGTTACGCATTGAAAATTCAAAAAGGCCTCTGCGTGTTTATCCAACTACGCTGATCAAACCGAATCTAATCGAAGGGTTGCTGCTTCACTTTGTGGTTTCTTGATCATTTATGATTCAGTTACACTAACTGAATCATTGTTCTAGGGCGTTAGAATCATGTCTCTTTAGCATTCTTAGATTCCCGACATGGGCATTGGAAATTCAGAGAGTAGCGGATGATGATATTATGAATAAAAGAAAGATTTCATGACAGAGGAAGGTTGTTGTTTCTCTATAAAAGTAGTCGAACTGTAAGTAATGAAGATAACAACATGAATTGAGGGAGAAAATGCAAAGATGAAGAACATTAGATGGACAGAGCAAAAATGGTGAAAACAACAGATTGTACGAGAACTTAAGATCATGCGAAGAATAGAGGAAGAGTAGATGGAAAGAGACAACAAGTGAAGCCAAGCATGAACAGACAGAAGCAGACCAGAATTGAAGAACAGAGAAGAAGTGGTAAGCATTGAAATGTGTGTATTGTTGTAAAGTATTATTCAAGCAAAGTTTTAGAAAACAGGGTGGTAGGGTGGTGCTAGGGAGGATTGGTGTCCTCATCATTTCAAGTGGGTGCTTGAACACAGGGAGTTGTAGCTTCCATCTGGTTGCAGCCAGAAAAAATAGGGTGGTAGGCTGGTGCTAGGGAGGACTGTTGTCCTCAGCGTTTCAAGTGGGTGCTTGAACACAGGGAATTGTAGCTTCCATCTGGTTGCATCTAAAAAAAAACAGGGTGGTAGGGTGGTGCAAGGGAGAACCATTGTTCTTTGTTATGCAGGTTGGTACCTATGTGATTGGAAGTTGGTGCTTTCATACAGTTGGTGCTGGAACACTCAGGGAGTTGGTGCTTCCTTCTAGTGGGTGCTAGAGAAACCAGAGAGTTGGTGCTCTCAGCAAGTTGCAGCTTGTTAAATAAGAGGTTGTAGCCTCATTTTGAGTTGGTTCTCAAAGAAAAATGATGTACAGAACTTAAAAGACTACCTATCATTCGAAGATGAAGAGATTTTCTCCCTTTATGGGTTTCCTCGTAAATATATGTCTCTGTGTATATAATATGTGTGATTGATTTTTGTTATTTATGTTGCTCATGTATTGCATAATCTTGATGATCACTTGGAGAAGTTTAATAATATTTTAATAGGCATAAAATTGTTTAAGCACAATAACAACTGATTCACCCCCCCCCCCATCTCAGTTGTCTTAATAATTCCAACAATTGGTATCAGAGCGGGTTCATTTTATTTAAAGGTAGATCAATAAGCTTAAACATGACAAGCCATGAAGGAACTTCAACCAATAAGCCTCCTATGTTTTATGGAACAAATTTTTCTTTATGGAAGGTTAGAATGAGAACATATATCATGGCCTTAGGTGTTGATGTTTGGGATGTTGCAGAGACTGGATATACAAAACTAGTTGTGTTAGCTTCCAAAGATGATAAGTTAGAATTTAGCTTCAATGCAAAGGAAATGAATGATATCTTGAGTGGGCTTGTTGAAGATGAATTTGTAAAGGTCATGCAAATTGAATCTACTAAAGAAATGTGGGATAAACTTATTAGCAGTTATGAAGGAGATGAGAAAGTAAAAGATGTCAAACTTCAGACACATAGATTGAAATTTGAACAACTAAATATGAATGAGGATGAAATAGTTAGTAAATATTTTTTAAGAGTTAAGAAGCTTGTGAATGCCATGAAGGGTCTTGGTAAGAAGACCGAAGACACATTTTTAGTTTAGAATATGTTAAGATCTCTGCCTGATAGATTTAATCCAAAAGTTTCTACAATAGATGAACCAAATGATCTTAAAACTCTGTCTATTGATCAACAACTAGGGACTCTAACTTCTTATGAAATGAGGATTAGCAAAGATAAATCCACCACTAGAGAAGCATCTTTTAAAGAAGACAAGAATACTGATTCAGAATTAGATGATATTGAGGCAAAATTTATGAGAAGGTTAAAGAAAGGATTAGGCAAATACCAAGACAAGCTACCCTTCAAATGTTTTAAATGTGGAAAGAGATGTCACTTTGCATCTAAGTGTCCACACAAGAAGAAGGACCAGAACTTTGAAGGTGAAGAGAAGTACAAATCCAAGAGATTTGGTAAAAAGAAAATTTTATGTGTAAACAATGATGACTCTTCAGAAGACATAGATAGTGACTCTTCCTGTGAAGATAAGGTTAATGAATTTATTCTTATCTCCAAAGAGGATTATGATAATAAAATCATAGGAAGTGATGTTAATGATGAAGAAGCTGTGGTTGATATGGAAGGTGAACTAATCAGTGATTTAGAAGAGATTAACAGACTTAGACTTAAGAAGAGAATACAAAAACAATTATTGATGCAGTTTGAAAAGAATGGTTAAAAACCTGATGAAGACTTTGCCCTGCTAAAAGTGGAGTTAGAAGAGGCAAAGAAAATATAAGACACTCTGAAATAGCAATTATCAGAGAAGAAGGGAAGATATGAAGCCTTGGAAGAAGAGGTGGTAAAAACTAGAAAAGAGATGGAGAAGTTTAAAGCATTGTATCTCCAAAATCTTCCAAGAATTAAAGCCTCAGCAAAACTAAACAACATTCTGAGAAAACAAAGATCTCCTTTGTTGAATACTAGTTTAGGCTATGTAAGTGGTTCAAGCAGCAAACAGATAGAAAGCAAAGATCCAGTAAAGATGATCAAGTTCCAAGTCATCACATAATCAGACCATGTGAGTACTCTTCCACCAAAAGATAATAAATACAATATGATCCCTGATAAAAAACAAAGATATCAAAAGATGGAGCAACAAATTCCAAGAAGAAGGCCATCCTTCAGGTACCAAAATTTCTTCCATGGTTACTGTTTTTACTGCTCTAATTTTGGTCATAAGATTGAAAATTGTCAAATCAAGTTTAGAGACATGCAACTGAGGAGATCGAGAAATAAACAATCTTTGAAACATAGAACTAAACAACCAATGAGTAGACAAATTTGCATCAATCACTTTGACCTATTGAAAAATGAGCACAAATGTTATAAATGTCATAACTTCGGCCACAAAGCTGCAAACTGTCATTTGAATAATTACAAAGCAGATCCAAGGATAAAACCCTTAGCCAGAAATGCCAACACATGGAAAAAGAAAGATAGTGAAAAATGTGGTCTAGTACTTTCAGCTCAAAAACAAAAAGACCCCTGGTATATAGATAGTGGATGTTCCAAGCACATGACTGGAGACAAGGATACATTTTTGTCTATGAGTAAAAGAAAAATAGAAAATGTGACCTTTGGAAATGATGAACCAGGTAAAATCAAGGGTAAAGGGATGGTGAGTTTGAGTAATGGTAAAGGAAAATCCCAGGATTTTCTACTTGTAGATGGGCTGAAACATAATTTTCTCAATGTTATTCAAATGTGTGACAGAGGATGTGAAGTGGTGTTCACTTCCAAAGATTGTAATATAAAGTCTGTAAACTCAGGACAAAAACTCAGGACAAGTGGTGGCTAAAGGAATAAGGACATATAATAATGTATATGTGTTGAAAGAAGATAGAGAAGAGTGTCATCTAAGAAAACATGATGAAAGTTGGTTATGGCATAGGAGACTTGGACATCTAAACTTTGACCACTTAATCAAGATAAAAAATATTGAGGCAGTAAAAGATCTTCCAAGAATATCAAAGCCACAAGATTATGTGTGTAAACCCTGCCAAGTAGGAAAGCTAACCAGGACACAGTTTAAATCCAAGAGCTCTACTTCAACAAATAAACTACTCCAATTAGTTCATATGGATTTATGTGGACCATCAAGACAAGAAGGCACAAGGAAGGAAAACTACTTCATGTTGATCATTGATGATTACTCCAGACTCACTTGGGTTTCTTTTCTCAAAGAAAAAGATGAAGCATTTGAGAAATTTAAAATATTTAAAGCTTTAACTGAGAATCAAACATGCAACAGGTTAAAGGCAGTAAGATCAGACAAAGGAGGAGAATTTATGTCAAGTGATTTTAAGGGATTTTGTGATAAACATGGGATCAAGAGAGAATACACAATCCTAGAGACTCTACAACAAAATGGAGTAGTTGAGAGGAAAACCAGACCAATTTAGCAAATGGCCAGGTCAATGATGAATGAGAAGAATATTGGTCAAACCTACTGGGTAGAAGAAATACACACAACAATCCATATTATTAACAAAGCCCACCTCAAACCACATAGTGACAAGACACCTTATGAATTGTGGTATGGAATACCTGCTTCAATCAAACACTTCAAAGTCTTTGGGAGTAAGTGATACATAAAGAATAATAATGAAAACCTTGGCAAGTATGATGACAAGGTTGATGAAGGCATCTTCTTAGGATATGCTACCAATAGTAAAGGATATAGATGCTTTATTAAAAGATTGTATAAATTAGTGGATTGCATTGATTTAGAGGTTGATGAAGGAGTCCCAGTAAGAGAGGTGAGCAATATTGAGTCTTCTACAGAGGACACAGTTGAAGCTAAAGATGAACAGGTCCAAGAATCAGAAAAAGAAGACTCTGAGTTAGATGAAGATACAAAAACTCAGGCAGACTCAAATCAGTAGACAACATCAAATCCTTCCTCCAGAATAACTCAAAAGAATCATCTTGCAAGTAAGATAATTGGTGATAAATACAAAGGTGTACAAACCAGGAGAAGGATAATCAAAGACACTGAGAAATAACATATAGCCTTCATATCCATGGTGGAATCCAAGAACTTTAATGAAGACAATAAATATGTAAATTGGTTAAAATCATTGAATGAGGAACTGGATCAGATTGAGAAGAACAATACTTGGGAGCTTGTTCCTAGACCTATAGATAAGAATGTAATTGGCTCCAAATAGGTGTTTAAGAAAAAAATGAATGAACAAGGACAAATTGTTAGAAATAAATCCAAATTGGTCTATAAGGGGTATGCACAAGTTGAAGGACAGGATTTTGATGAAACCTTTGCACCAGTGGAAAGATTGGAAGCCATCATAATGTTTCTTGCCTACACATGTCATAAGAACTTTAAAGTATATCAAATGGATCTTAAGTCAGCATTTCTTAATGAAGATCTAGAAGAAGATGTATATGTGGAGCAACCTAAAGGATTTTCACTGACATATAATCATGACCATGTCTGTAAGTTGAAAAAGGAATTATATGGACTGAAACAGGCACCATGAGCTTGGTATTATAGACTCTATAAGGGGTATGCACAAGTTGAAGGACAGGATTTTGATGAAACCTTTGCACCAGTGGAAAGATTGGAAGCCATCATAATGTTTCTTGCCTACACATGTCATAAGAACTTTAAAGTATATCAAATGGATCTTAAGTCAGCATTTCTTAATGAAGATCTAGAAGAAGATGTATATGTGGAGCAACCTAAAGGATTTTCACTGACATATAATCATGACCATGTCTGTAAGTTGAAAAAGGAATTATATGGACTGAAACAGGCACCATGAGCTTGGTATTATAGACTGGAAAAATTTCTATAGGACAAAGGGTTTAAGAAAGGTATTGTTGACAGTAATATATACATTAAGTCTGAAGGTGATGATTTATTAGTTGTTTTGGTTTATGTAGATGACATTATTTTGGGATGCACTAATGACCCTTCAGTTCAGTGGTTTGTTAATTCAATGTAGATTGAGTTTGAGATGTCCATGATAGGAGAACTGTCATATTTTCTTGGTTTACGAATCAATCAGGGTTATGTAGGGACACTTGTATCTAAAGAAAATTATTTGAAAGAGATGTTAAAGAGGTTTCAGATGGAATATTATACACCTGTGAGCACACCTATGGTGGTTGGTTGCAAGCTCAGTAAAGATGGTATTTCACCTGATGTTGATCAAAGAACACATCGATCAATGATAGGCAGTCTTTTGTACATCACAACATCTCGTCCTGATATAATGAAATATGTTGGAATGGTAGGTCGTTATCAGTATTCTCCTAAACAAATTCATTTAGCAGCTGTCAAAAGGATATTCAAATATTTGAAGGGTACAATGACTTATGGTCTTTGGTATCGTAGAAATCAGAATTTTCAATTAATTGCATATTCAGATGTTGATTGGGCAAATTGTTTGGATAAGGAAAGATCATCAGTCGAGGTGCATTCTTCTTAGGTGATTCGTTAGTAGAACGGCTTAGTAAGAAGCAGGGATCTATTTCATTATCAACTGCAGAGGCATAGTACATTGTTTCTTCTACTTGCTACACTCAGATTTTATGGATGATACAAACTCTTGTAGATTTGAAGGTAACTTATACTGATCCAATTCCACTTCACTCTGATAAAACCAGTTCCATTAGTGTCTTTAAGAATCTTGTTATTCATTCAAAGACTAAGAATATAACGATAAAATATCATTTTCTCAAAGAATAGGTTACAAACAGAGTTTTTCAGCTGCATTATATTCCGACCACAGAATAAATTGCAGACATCTTTACTAAACCCCTAGCCATGACACCATTTGAATATCTCCATTAGAAGTTGGGTGTCATCCCTTCTCTCACCTAAGAGAGTCCATCCTGTCAAGGGGAGTATGTGTTGGTTGAATATATGATACCTCCGAAAAGTACGGCAACAGCTCCGGGGGAGCATGTTTTCTTTGACATTGATGTCAAATGGAGAGAAAAGGTGTTGTCTGGATGCTACAGTTGGAGGTCTAAGTAGAATAGTGCAGCCTTTCAGGGTTACCATCAATGCCAAAGGGGGATATTGTTGGCATGTTTATAGGAAGAGTATTCTTTTCATCGATGGAAAGAATAGAAGGCAGAGCAGAAGGCAAGAAAGCTCAGGAGGAAGAGCTACAATGACCGTTGGATCACTGATTCAAAGGACCTTCAACCGAATACCTGACAACCGTTGGATAATTCTAAGTGGAAGGAAAGGATAAGATAGAAGAGTAGCACCAAATATGTACCGATCCATCGATCTAATAACATGATCGATGAACAACATTTGGTTCACGTCAAAAGTTGCAAGGAGGTTATTGTTCGGGGAATATCACTTCGGGAGAATTGGCAACTTGAAAGTCGAATTACTCGAAGCCCGAAATCTGAAATGAATAAGGACCATCAGATATGGAGAAAATGCGATGATCGTTAGATCAGGGAGAACCACATCAGCAGAACACGTCTACAAGGACATTTAGCAGACCAAGTTGGCAGACCACGTCAGCAAGGACACATGGCGCAATCGGACAATGACAAGTGTCTAGTTGAATCGACATTTCAAGTACGTGCAAATCACTAATCTGAGTGACACGTGGCAGCTACTCCGATCTGAAGCTCACTTCGGGAGTATTCGCGACCATCGATCTACTACAGTGGAAGGATAGTGTAAGTGAAAGTATTAACCGACAGCAAGCGGTCTCCACCACTTATGACTTACTCAGCAGGTGATCACTCCAGAGGAAAATGGAGCAACGATTAGCCCAAAGTCCCGAAGTCCCAAACGTCGAAGACCCAAGGGTCGAAGAAGATCCAGGTTGTTGATTTCCAGAAGGATGCATGGCATAAATTTGTGCAGTTCGGGGAAAAACACTATGGGAGATAGTGAAGGAAGCAAATTTGAGATTTGAAATCCCCGAAGCCCGAAGAACCGAAGGATATGAGGACCATCGATCTGTAGGAGGACACACATCCACAAATCGTGAACTTTGGGTGAAAGTAGAGAGTGAAAGCGTCGAAGCCCTGAAGTGAATCTCAACTGTTGATCGAGAAGGATGCCAAGGGTCGTCGATCTGGTCTTGGTAGAAAGTACCAAAGTCCCAAAGCAGACTAGAGCCATTTATTTGAGGAGGACACGTAGCAGGAATCAGTGGAATCTAACTAAAAGCATTCAGGGAGAGCGTGAAGGTTGAGAATTGAAATCCTTGAAGCCTGGAGTAGTGAAGCAGATCTTGACCATTGATCAAGAAAAGGGACATGTATTCGCAGATCATAGACTACGGAAGATTGGCATACGGATAAAAGAAAGGTTTGTGATTTGAAACTCCCAAATCTCGGATCACGAAGTAAATCACAACCATTGATTTAGGAAGGCTAGATTTGATCCACAGACTTGAGAGGATAGATCTAAACCGTTCATTCAAGAGCACCATCAAGATCGTGAGATCAACGGTCCCATCGCATTGTAGGGACTGAAGGTGCGCGAACTTTAAAAATTTAAGGGTGGGCCGCAATTGAAACCATGATTTTGGAGAAAGGGTATGTGGCAAATGGAGGTGGATTGCGGGGAGAAAATCGGTTGATCCCAAACCACTCTTGGATGCTCCCGCAATTGTTCTCTTACGCAAGGACGTAGCCAGAGGTCACATGCGACAGGGGGCTAATGAGAAGAGAGCTCATGCCTACAATCATGTGGTCACATGAGAGCATCGCCTAAGGTCACATCAACAAAAGATTGAGAAAGGAGCTAGCACTGCTAGGCTCCACATTGGAGGTTACGCATTGAAAAGTCAAAAAGGCCTCTACGTGTATAATCCAATGGCGTTGATCAAACCAAATTTCATCGAAGGGTTTTTGCTTCACTCCGTGGTTTTTGGATCAGTTATGATTCAATTACACTAATTGAATGATTGTTCTAGGGCGTTGGAATCATGGATCTTGAGAATTCTGAGATTCTCGACATGGGCGTTGGAAATTCATAGAGTAACGGATGATGAGGGCATGAATAAAAGAAAGATGCCATGATAGAGGAAGGTTGTTGTTTCTCTATAAAAGTAGTCGAACTATAAGTAATGAAGATAACAACATGAATTGAGGGAGAAAATGCAGAGATGAAGAGCATTAGTTGAATAGAGCAGAAATGGTGAAAACATCAGACTGTACGAGAACTTAAGATCATGAGAAGGAACAGAGGAAGAGCAGATGGAAAGAGACAACAAGTGAAGCCAAGCATGAACAAACAACAACAGACCAAAATTGCATAATAGAGAAGAAGTGGTAAGCATTGAAATTTCTGTATTGTTGTAAAGTATTATTCAAGAAAAGTTTTAGAACACAGGGTGGTAGGGTGGTGCTAGGGAGGATTGTTGTCCTCAGCGTTTCAAGTGGTTGTTTGAACATAGGGAGTTGTATCTTCCATCTGGTTGCAGCCAAAAAAAACAGGGTGGTAGGGTGGTGCTAGGGAGGACTGTTGTCCTCAACATTTCAAGTGGGTGCTTGAACACGGGGAGTTGTAGCTTCCATCTGGTTGCAACCAAAAAAAATAGGGTGGTAGGGTGGTGCAAGGGAGAACCATTGTTCTTTGTTATGTAGGTTGGTGCCTGTGTGATTGGAAGTTGGTGCTTCCATCCAATTGGCACTGGAACACTCAGGGAGTTGGTGCTTCCTTCTAGTGGGTGCTAGAGAAACTAGAGAGTTGGTGCTCTCAGTAAGTTGCATCTTGTTAAAGAAGATGATGAGTTGGTGCTCAAAGAAAGATGATGTACACAAATTAAAATATTGCCTATCATTCGAAGAAGAAGAGTTTTTCTCCTTTTATGGGTTTCCTTGTGAATATCTGTCTCTGTGTATATCATATGTGTGATTGATGTTTGTTATTTATGTTGCTCATGTCTTGCATAATCTTGATGATCACTTGGAGAAGGTTAATAATATTTTAATAGGCATAAAATTGTTTAAGCACAGTAACAACTGATTCACCCCCCCCCCTCTCAGTTGTCTCGGTAATTCCAACAACATGCAAAAGGGATATAATTGTTGATGATAGTATGTCCTTTCATTGTCAAGTTAACGGAGATAAACCATTTCTTGGACTACAAGAACCCACTTTACATCACTGGCAATAACGAAGAAATCACAAAACTCGAAATTGAACAGCGGGTTGAATTTTGTTTGCATAGCTATTTTGTTTTTGAGGGATCAAGTTATGGAAAACCTCAACACATAATGTCACACCTCGCAACTAACCTGTAATGCATTTGTATGGACATTGTGCAAAAATAAATTGTTGGAAATTTTGTGATGTCTTGTTTTAGAGCACCTGGGGAGATTTTCTTTTAAACAGTCTGAATGGGGATGGAATCTAATAAACAAGGACCTACTAAGTTTCCAGAGAATGATTACATGAAAAAATTAAATTTTGAAGTTGAGTTACATCAATGAGATTTTTTGGATCTACCGTGGATTAGAAATCTAGCCTCAAATCTAGCAAATGATGTAACCTTATTGATATATGATATTTTGCATAGCGTAGATCTAGATGCACAAGCATGAATGATAAATGTCAGCATGAAAATAATTCACGAACAGAGAGAAGTTAATTCATACTGATTTTGGTGTAATTGTTTCTCCTTAGATCAAATCCCCATTGGTTCTATCTCTTATGTAGGTGGGTCTTGTTCTGTAGGTGAGGTGCGGTCACTGTCATGCAGGGCCAATTCTCTCTTGTTGTTAGGAATGAGGATCATTGTATTCAAAAATCACGCAGGTCAGTTGTCTCTTTTTGTCGGGAACAAAAGGGCTAGTTTTGATCTCTTCCTATCAATCTACTATCGGGATCGATGAGCTCGAAGTGCAGGGTTCAGGCTCTCCACATGGAGGGTTTTGTTGTCGGAAATGAGGGTTACTTTCTTCACAAATCGCGTGGGTCAGTCATCTCTTTTTTGGGGGAACAAAAGGGTCGGTTATGATCTCTTTCTATCCTTCTATTGTCGACATAAATGAGCTCGAAGTGCAGGGGTTGGGATCTCCACGCGGAGGCTTTTTTTCTATCGGTCTATTGTCGGGATCGATGAGCTCCAAGTGCAGGGGTTGGGTTCTCCATGTGAAGGGTTTTGTTTTTGTTTGGCAGGACGAATTTTTTTTTTTTTGGGGGGGGGTTATTACATGTTATATTATACATTATACTATATATTATATATATTACATGTTATATTATAAATAATATATATTATATAATTAATATATTATATATAAAACATAATTATTTTATTAGTATATAACCCCTAACCACTAACTAGTATAACCCCATAAACCCTATAACCTTTAAGAATTATAACTCCAAACCTACCACTTATAACCCCTAACCATTATAACACTTAATCCCTATATTAATCATTACCCCTAACACTACAAACCCCCAATATAGCTCTAACCCCCTATGTTGACGATGACAATATAATGATGATGACAACTATATGATGATGATCATGACAATGTCAATGATGATGATGATGAAAATGACGATGATGACGATGATCATGAAAATGATGATGACAATGACGATGCTGATATGATGATGATCATGACCATGGAAATGACGATGAAGATGATGACAATGGCGATGAAAAACATGATGATCACCATGACAAAGATGATGATGACAATGATGATAACGATGATGATGATGATGATGATGATGATGACGAATGTGGCATTGATGATCATGACAATGGTGATGAACATGACCATGAAAATGATGATGATGATGGCAACTATGACAATGACGATGACAGCGATGATGATGATGGCCACGAAAATGACGACGATGATGATGATGACGATGATGATGACGATGACGATGATGATGAAGATGAAGATGATGACATTGATGATGATGATGATGATATGATGATGATGATGATGATGACGATGATGACGATGATGACGATGATGATGATGATGATGACAATGAAAATGATGATAACGATGATGATGGTGATGCTGATGATGATGATGATGACCACGATGATGAGGATGAGGACGATGAACATTATTGGAATAGGGGCAGACCCAGGGTTCAAATCTAACATCTCACCAACAAACCCTAACTATTGGCCCTTACGACAACACCTATGAATCAAATGAAGTCTCACCTAAAGTAGAAATAGGAGGGTTGCAGGAAACATGTGTCTACAACTAGAGGAAATGCAAGATGATTCCAAAACAACAACAAAAAATATCCTAGATATTTTTAACAGTATTATGCCTAACTTCGCGAAGTAAATTATATATTCTTATCTTCGACAAGAAAAATAACAGTGCAATAACAACATAAAAGGTAATAAATAACAAAGCATCAACCACATGGAAAAGCAATATTTTACGTGGTTCACCCTCTCCCTAGGGATACGTTCACAAAACTATGTTTATTGATAGACTAGATGAAAATATATAGTTCTATCTGCGCACTCAGCTGCATATCCTTCTCTCTCTCCTCTTTATCTCCTAACCTTGCGCACCCAGCTGCAGAGTCAATCTTTTCACCCAGCTGAAGACTCAAAATACAAGAATACCCTAAAACATAACACTTCTACATATCAACACCACTATCGCTCCTCCCTTCTCAACTCTTCTAGACCTCTATTTATACATTCCATGACTCTTAGAAAACCCCAGACTGAAGATCAGTTACCAAAACCCTAGATCCACATTGCTAAAATCCTAGGTCCACATAAACCTCATTTTAAGGACTTCGCCAACCTATTCCTCCTTCTTCTCCACGAGGTGATCCAAAGCACCCATTAGTTTGTTCTTCCACTTGTTGACTTGTCCATGATCTATATTCTTTGTTTCTTTGTCTTCCTTGATCTTCTCTTTCAATGACTTGCTTTCCTTTACTTCGTTCCTTCTTTTATGCTTCTTTAACAACTTCGACCCTTCCTCAGTTTGTGTGCCTTCCGTGCACTTCATACTTTGTATTTATTCTTCCTTAATCTTTAATTTCTTCCTTAATACATGACTAAGGGCCAAGTCACTGTAGGGTTGAGCCATCTGTATTAATTTGATTGAAAACTGGGCGGAGCAGCCTGTGCTTTCTGCTATGTCCCTCCCTATCGTGTGAAGATTGTATTTTATGTGTTTGGTACCCAATTTCAACTACACTTGGTACCTATACCCTTCTTCCTTTTCTTTTACTGAGAGATGCGAGGCAATTGGTTGTCACAATACATCTTCAACCGGCTCCGATTTACTAAACCATCCTTCCATTCTCCATTAAGAGTCTTCAATTGCGCAACTCCACCTTCTATAACATAGACAACCTCGAATGGCCCAAGCCAATGTGTCCTAAACTTTCCTGTATGCTTCATGAACTTGTTTTCATATAAGAGTACCAAATATCCTTGTTTAAATGTTTTCTTCTTGATATGCCTGTCATGGTAAGCCTTTTCTCATTCTTTTTGTACCTGCTGATGAAATCCTGCAATGAACCTATCTTCCTCTAGTTCCATCAACTGTGCAAGCCTGTCTTGAACATCGTCGGTTTCATCCATACCTGTAAATGCTGCAATTATTAAACTAGGAACCAAATATTCCATAGGTACCACTTCTTCCAGGCCATAAACTAACTTGAAGGGAGTCTGCGTTGTCAGCTTTTTGCAAGTAGTTCGATAAGCCCATAACACTGCTGGAATTCTCAAATCCCAATCATCTTTGTTAACACTAAAAATCTTAGTCAGCATTGTCTCCAAAATCTTATTGAAAGATTTGAATGTACCATTCTCCTGTGGGTGATATGGTGTGCTATTCTAATGGTGAACTTCGAACCCATGAGTCAAGGCTTCAATAGTTTTGTTAATGAAGTGTGTGCCTTGATCACTCATAAGGATCTTCGGGCATCCAAATCAAGTTATGATATCATCAAAGATGAACCGTGCAGCTGTAGCTACACTACAGTCTTTAACTTCTCTTTCTTCTGCCCATATGGTCAAATACTCTGTAGCGATGATGATATATCGAGCTCCTATGCGCTTTCCTGTTGGGTTGATAGGTCCCACAAATTCAATAGCCCATTTCTCAAATGCCTGTAAAGTCAATTGAGGTGCTAAAGGCATCTCATCCCTTTTAGAAGGCTTCCCTACTCTTTGACATGCATCGTAGGCTCTGTATTATTCCTTAACATCCTTATGTAAAGTGGGCAACCAGAGGCTAGCTCTAAGAACATTCTACACTGTTGTTTTCCCTGCATAATGTCCTCCTACGATGCCTTCATTTGGTTCTGCAAGAATCAATGGTCTTTCTGACTCCATAACACATCTTCTTAAGATCTCATCTGGTCCCATCTTATATAATTGTCCATCTATAAGTTGAAAATCTACAGCGCAGACTACCAACTATTTCTTCTTAATAACTGTATACTCACGAGGTGCCATTTCTGTGGACAACAACTGGTCTATCTCGGTGAAGTGATCATCAAATTTCATGATGGCCAACAACTGTGCATCTGGTAGTGTATCATCCAAAATGGTAGGTTCCTCTCCATGTTCTAACCTGGATAAGTGGTCAAGTCCCTTATTCATTCTTCCTGTCTTGACCATAATCTCAAAGTCATACTCCTGGAATAATAATAACCATATGCATATTCTTCCCCCCAACATTGGCTTGTTGACTAAGTACTTCAATGTAGAATGATCAGTAAACATCTTAAAATCTCCTCCCAACAAGTAGTGTCTAAACTTCTATAGCGCATATACCATAGCTAAGTCGTCTCTTTCAGTGGTAGTATAATTCATTTCAGATGTAGAAAGCTTCCTGCTAGAAAATGCTATAGGGTGGTCAATATCTCCTACACATGGTTGTGCTAAAACTACTCCTAATGCAATGGATGAAGCATCGACCTGAACATGGAATTCCTTACTCCAATCTCGAAAAACCAAAATAGACACAGTGATCATTTTCTGCTTTAATGTGTCGAAGCTCAACTGGAATTCCTTTGTCCATTGAAACTTACTATCCTTCTTTAATAGATTCTCCATAGGTGTTGTTATATGTGCATAACCCTTAATAAAAATTGTGTAGTATCCAGTGTGTCCCAATGCAGTGCACATCTGTCTAACCGAAGTAGGAGGAGGTAGATAAAAAATCATAGCAATCTTGGAAGGATCTACCAACAACCCTGCTTACACACAATGTGTCCTAACAACACTCCAAAAGGTGAAAAGAAAATACACTTCTTTAAGTTAAAGGAAATATGACATTGCCTGCACTTATCCAACATTAATCTCAAGCATTCAATATGATATTTTAGTAGACTAAAAAAGGTCCAGTCATCAAAGCATGCCTCTAAAAACTTATGTAAAAATTCCTTAAATGCTTCAACCACCACCCTAGAAAATATGGTTGGTGCATTCTTCAAACCAAAAGGCATTACAATGTATTGAAAAGAACCCCATTCTGTTGCAAATGTACTCTTATGTATGTCCTCCTTAGCAATTATGATCTAGTGATAGCTTGAAAATCCATCTGTGAATGAATAAACTTCCTATCCTCCTACATTATCTATAACTTCGTCGGTAAAAGGTGTAGGAAATGGATCATGTAAACATGCATCATTCAATTTCCTTATATCTAAACAGATTATGATTTCTTTTGTCTTCTTATCTTGGACCACCATAGGGATGATCCATTCAGATTCTTCAATTCGTTCTATAATTCATGCTTCCAGAATTCTATCTAATTCAGTCTTAGCTTTCTTCTTGTACTTGGGATTCAGTCTATAAGGCCTCTGCTTGAGATGCCTTGCATCTTATTTCAAAGGAATCTTCATTTCTCCCATGGGCCCTTTAATGCCCTTCATGTCTGTGAACTTGGTTGGAAACAAGTCCTGATACTCATGCAATAGTTCTATAATCTTACCAATAGTAGCATCATCCCAATATTCTCCAACATTTACCAAATTAGGTGCTTTCTCTGTTCCAATATTAACCTTCTTAATTTTAATAGGCTTCCCAACAAAAGGTAATTCAATCCCTGGCCCTTCTATATCTCTTTGTTCTTTAGTTTCTAAAATTTTCACATTCCTCGGGTCATCATCCTCATCAGCATTAATATTATAACAACCCTGTAACCACTGAAGAGGTGTAGTCCATTCATCTTCTTCTTCTTCAAGAGGGGGGTTAGGTGCCTCCTCAAAGACCTTTTGTCTTACAATCTGTAAATCCTAATCTATTGTGGGGTACTGAATTTCAAATAGGAACGTAGCTATAAAGTTCTGGGTCATACCATACCAATCTGTAGTGGCTAAGCACAGTTCTTCTTGAAGATACCAGTTGATAGGCATAGTATATAAGGTGTTAATGAATTTATGTACCCATTGTTCTTTAGGAATGCTTCTCCAGGATTCCTCACAACTTCGCACATGGTCCTTAGGAAAACTCTGACCTGTGTATCAAACTTTGCAACCTTAAACTTGGTATGAAAAACACATTGTCAACAAGGTGTGACATTGTACCCACTTCACGATGTTCTTCTTGTGTGTTCCCCACCATCTAGCTGGCCTTGCTTTCAAGGCTTCGTCTAGTGAAAACAACTTCTGTTGTACAGGTACAATTCCTTCAAATTCAAATAGAAATGTCTCTAAAATATTCAATCCATCAGATGTGCCAATCCAATGAACTGCCTTAGTCAATTTAACACACCTCTGCGTAGAGACTTCATACATTCGGTTCTACCAATTTTCCAATGCTTCTTCTGAATATGATGAGCATGCAATTTCACTTCGCCAACTTAGATTTCCATCTGATGTAGTATTAATATAATATTGTTATCCTACTGTCAGTTTATAGATTTTCTCTAGCTCATAGGTGTGGTCTTCTTCTCTTATAGGTTATGTGTATATGTGACCTTCATCGGGGTCAAGAGGTGAAATGACCCTAAGGCCATCACCTTCAAATGTCATTCTTCTCTTTTTCAGGTCAATAACAGTCAAATTGTCGAAAGCCTAATCAATACCCAACAACGCAAGATAGGGACAACTATCATCAACAATCTCAACCACTTCAAAGTCTGCAGATGTCCTCACTCTGTTGATGTCCACAGGGACATGCTCTAGTCTTCCAAAGGGGATGACCACATGTTGATTAGTCATCCTAAGCCTAATAGGAGAGTAAATCAATTTAGGTGTTCCCATCAATTCCCAAGTCTGCTTCGTCATAACATTTACTTCTAATCCGAGGTTGAGGACCACATAGTCCATGTCGTAGTCTCCAATCTGATCACTAAGGTGCAGTTCCTTGCTTGTCCTCCTTTTTCTAGATACTTGATTCATAGCTCTACTAAGCAAAGGATCTACTCTTCCAATTTCATATTGTCTTATCAAGTGTTTTAGTTCCTGCATAGCTCTCTCATCTTTAATCAAATCAATACAAGTATATAAGAAGTCCACAAGCTTGCTTAGCTCTTTTCCTTGTCTAGGTAGGGCAGACTAATCAAATGATGGAGTCATTTCACATTCCATTACTTCTGATTGTGCCTTAGATGAAGAAGCATGTTCACCTACAAATTCTCTTCTTGCTTCTTCAAAAGTATGCTTTTCTTTCCTTGGATCAAACAATGGCACCTTCTTTGAAGCTCTCCTGATCCATGATCCATCTGTAGTATTTCATGGAGTCACCATATCTTCTTCTGTGACAGTGCCTCCTCTAGTAATAATGGTGACTCTAGGTTCCTGATCATGAGGTTTAGCTGTTATTTTCTGGACTTGTTGGTTTCCACCTTGTCTTTCCTAAACTTTAGCTAACAATACTGGACAGTCTTCAATGACATGGTCAAATGAATTATAGTAGCTGCAAGTAGTACAAGGGTTCTAACAATCCCTTTCCAAATGACCTTGATGGGTGCATTTATAGCAAATAATCTAACCTCGACCTCAACCCTTGCCTTGTAATATACCGTAATTTTGACCAAAAAAAAAAATTTGTCTTCTTCGGAACATTAATCCTAATTAACTCAATAGATTCGTTCTGAGGATAAAATGATCATTTTCTCTAGTATTAAAATCTGATAAGTTTCTTATACTATGGTTACCCATTTTAATCAGCCAATATATAGGTGTCCAGGTCATGCTAAGATAATTGTCCATTACTCTAACATTTTTGTAAGTCCTAAGCTTCCAAACATTTATACATGTCAGACTATATAGAACTTGGACTATGGAGGACTTAGGATTCATGATCCCAAAATTCTTTCTTACACAAAATAATTCTAAGTGTGGAGAGGAGAAAGGATTCATGATCAACGATATTGAGAAATCATTCCAACTATTGGATCTCGGAGCAGGAGATCCATCGGATCAGAACCTCTGTGTGGTATCGCGTATCGAGGGTTCAAAGGTTGGAAGCATTTCTTTTCGACTACATAAGTCGCGAAGTGTCAATCACCGAGGGCTTGTGCGACACGTGGCACATCCATTAGGTGGGGAACGTCTGGTTGATAGGTGGCACAAACATACAGGGCACAGAAAAGGTGGAAGTAGGCGACAGGTGGCGTACACGCGTCACCTTGGAAGGAGTCAACCCATCATTGACTTATCGTGCTTCGGGGTTTCACAAAGGAGGAGCACGAGGGTTCAACACTCCAACTCGCGAAGTCATGCGTTGTGAGTAGTGCTCGTGTTTAGCCTAGCCCATGGTTATATGTAGCAGGCACTAGCGAGGAGGAAGCCATACCCGTATCGCATCTCGGGTATTGGAGGTTTGGAGTGCAAGAAGACTCAAGGGTATTTGACTCATGAACTCATGAGATTGCGAGTCACGAAAGGCGCTTGTGTTAAGGCCTTGTTTATGTTCATATAACAAAGGAGTTGGAGAGAGGGAGTCTATTCTAGGTGGCGCAGGTGCATTGTACTGGTAGAGTCAACCGCCTATTGACTTTCATTAGTGGAGTTTTCATGGAGGGCTTGTGGATTGTGTAAATTGAGGTTCCAATAGGGACTCGAGGGAGCCTTTTTGGCTTAAGGAGAATTTAAAACGATCCTGAGTAGATCTCGGCCATCCTTTTCATGGGAAAGGTAATCGGGTTCCTTACACAAACCCTTCGGGATTTAATCATCCCTGATGCAAAGGTCGAAGATTTTCCTTGGTCTGTAATTGTAATGTACCCAGTTTGAAGTTCGATTCTTGTTTGGCAAGGAAACGATCATTATAATAATCTACCATATAAACTATTTATAATTTCCTCGGCTGGGTAGTTTCATACCTACCCTAAATCTGGGCTCGAACTTTTTGCCTGTGTTTAATTAATGCAAGATTCAGGACTCTTCTTCTTTGCATGTCTCATAATGAAAGTAGAGTAATACAGAATGGTTAAATTCTAACTGTCAACGGTATTCTGATATCAATATAACTTCTTGAAGCAGACCATTTCATTGTACTTTTGATTCTAGTGTCGGATATAATATATAAAAAGGGGTTCCAGATTTTTAACTTTCAATTTCATCGGTATTTACCCATCTAGCATTTCGTTTACATGTTTTTGATACATACTATTGATCAGTATATGATTCATATAATACATGAACAAACATATATAATATTAACTATTTATGTTGTAGATAGTCCACTTCCGGTTTGTTGTGACGCCTATATAGTTTTCAAAATAATATATATGTATAATATATAAACATATATATGATCCATAGGATTCGTGTTATCTCGTATTTCTCTTCAATTCCAAGTTATACTAGAAAAGAAGTCTTTCTTAAGTGATACGATTTTCTGAAATTTAATTACAGAGATACGCCTAAACATTTACATATGTACAAACTTACTCAACTTTGATTATTCATAGATAGATCTACTTAATATTTCGGTCACATAAATGAACATATGCCTATAAATAGATCTGTTCCTTTCAAGCACATTTATACACAGATAATCCTAACTAGAATTTTGATTACAGAGTTAAACATATCCTGTAGATGGATTTGTTCTTTCAAGTTCATTTGTATATAGATAGTTTTGCCTAGCATTTTAGTTTGAGGAACCATTCCTAGAATTTAGTCTTTGATTATAAACTTCATACTACGAACAGATGTCATCCATGGAATTATTTCAACTTAGCACAATTAGATGCATAATTTCATATACACAAATCATTCAAACAAAGTAGGAGAAGATTTACATATCTGAACCAGTGCGTCGGAAGACAAAGGGAACAACCACGTTCCTCCCAATTGTAGAATAGGGCAGCCAAAATCACTTGCCCGATTCACCTACTAGCCTGACCATAAATCCATGAGGGCGAACTTGGAAAACTTCTCCTCAGAAATGTCCTTCAATTCCAACAGATTCCTCTTGCCTCACACTCACTCAGTAGTGTTCATAACAGCAAGGAAAAATCAATAGTCTCCTTTCCCAGCATACTTGGCAGTGTCCTGCCTCCTCACATATGCTATTTATCAATTTGCCTAGGTCTTTTCCCTCCCTTGGGAATTTTTGCAGCTTTCTAAATCCCTGATTTTCAGGGGCTGCCAATGGCCAAATCACTGATTTTCCACTTGTAATAATCAACCTAGAGGTAGTTCCAACATGTTCCCCACTCATGGAGTTATGGTCAGCTAATTTTAACATGGTTGTTCCATTTTTCCTCCTGAAATCAATATAAATATTTTGTTTTTATACAAGTGTCATAGTCAAATAGTTAGTTGATTCTAATCAGATCTTTACCCAACAGTCATAATAATTAATTACAAATATCAAATTCGAAATTCGGAATTGCCATAAATGGAAAAAATTTTCTAAATTCGAATTTACTAAAAACGGAATAAATTTCCAGCAAATTTAAATTTCAAAAAATATTTTATTTTTGGGGAGGTCACATCCTTTCCCCCTTCATTAAAACACTGTCCTTAGTGTTTGTTCCTTTCTTGGAATAGGATTGGATGAGATTTCCACAAATCTCTTTCCAACTCCCAAGTGGCCTCCTCAGGACTAAAGTGCTTCCATTGCACCTTTACCTGAGCGACGGATCTGTTCCAAAGTGCTATTTCTCTCCGGTCTAGAATGTGCAGGGGTTCCACTTGGAACTTGCCTTTGAGTTCCACCTGCACCAAGTTCCAATCAATCTTATGAGTAGGGTCATGAATATACTTTTTCAGCAACGAAACATGAAATACATTATGAATTCTTAGATTAGTTGGAAGTGCAAGTTGATATGCTACAAGTCCAATTCAAGCTAGTATCTCGAAGGGCCCACAAAACATGAGTGCCAACTTGGCACAGTTCCCTAAATTCAACGAGCTTTTTCGGGCTTTGAACTTCAAATAAACATGGTCTCCCACTTGAAATTCCAAGTGTCTTCTTTTCTGATCTGCATAGCTCTTATGTTTGTCCTGTGCTTCTTTCAAGTTATGTTGTACCTTCCTTACCATGTTCTCCATTTATTGGAGCATCTCTGGTCCAACCATGAGTCTGTTGGCCGGGTTATCCTAGCTAATTGGAGTTGTACACTTTCTGTCGTACAGTATTTTGAAAGGGCTTAACTTAGCCGAAGTTTGGTATCCATTGTTATACGCAAATTCTACCAAGTGTAGGTAGTCTTCCCACTTGTTCGGTTTTGTTCTTACATACATGCGGAACATATCCTCTATGATTTGGTTTGTCCTTTCAGTCTGTCCATCCGTTTGAGGGTGATAGCTCGTACTGAAATTCAAGTTAGTGTTTATCCCTGCAAACAATTCCTTCCAAAAAGCGGATGTAAATTTTACGTCTCTATCTGAAACCACCATTTTAGGAATACCATGCAGTCTAAAAATCTCTTTCATGAATATTTCAACAATGTTTATAGCTTTAAAAGTAGACTTTACAGGAATAAAGTGTGCAGACTTACTGAATTTATCGATTACAACCATGATAGAATCATTATGTTTCTGATTTTTAGGCAAACCTGTTATAAAGTCCAGTGATAAAGTCTCCCATTTCCATTCTGGTACTGGTAATCGCTGTAATAGGCCGGCTGGGTGCTGGTGCTCAGCCTTAACCTGTTGACAATATTGGCACCTAGCCAAGTACTCTGTTGTTTCGCCCTTCATATTAGGCCAGTAAAACAGTTTTCAAAGTGTTGTAATTGTTTTTTGGTAACCTGGATGGCCAGAATACGGTTTCTTATGCACTTCATCTAAAATAGTTAATTTTAACTCTGTTGAATCTGGTATGTAAAGTCTATTCTTAAATCGTAATAGTCCCTTCTTGTCGATACTTAGATCTGGTTTATCTGAGTTTGTTGTACTGTTTTGTAATTCTGCCATCATCTTCATGTAATTTCCGTCATTAATACTTGTTGTCCTTATTCTTTGTTCCAGATCACTTTCTGCCTTGCTGATGTTTATCTCAAATAACCCATGGACTCTTCTTCTTAAAGCATCTATTACTTTATTTTCCTTACCCTTGATATGTCTGACCTCGAAGTCGAATTATCTCAAGAAGGCTAGCCATCTGGCTTGTCTTGCATTAAGATTTGGTTGGTTAAACAGATACTTCACCCTGCTATTATCCGTTAATAGTAGAAATTTTCTGTCCATTATGTAGTGTCACCACATTTTTAAGGCGTGTATTACTGTTGTTAATTCTAAGTCACGAGTGACATAATTTCGCTCGTGTTCCTTTAATTTCCGAGACTCATAACAAATAACGTGTCCTTCTTGAGTTAGGACACCACCTAGTCCTTCTTTACTTGCATCAACACATATAGTGAAGTCTTTATCTGGGTCTGCTACCTTCAGAATGGGTGCAGTTGTCAATAATTCCTTCAACTTGTTAAAACTTTTTAGACACTTCTCTGACCAGTTAAACTTGGTTCCTTTATTTTTTAATGATGTGATAGGGTAGGTGATCAAAATCTGGACCAGGGGGCAAAATTTTTCTCAATTTTCAAAGTGCACGGAATGCAACGAAAATGGTGCCATTGTGTCTGTCTCGTCTTCTTGATTCCGGCGGTATATTTACTTTCTCAAACAGAGTTCGTATGGAGAATATATCGCGATCTGTTTGCCAAGGCAAACAGGCAAAATTTTTGGATGCTGACTGTACCTGTCTGTACAGTCCGTACGGTGACGAGGAAGGGTCGTACCATCTGTATGGTGATGTGGCAGGTGGGTGATGTGGCACGTTTTCATTGGTTGATGTTGGCGAGTATCATGTTGACACGTGTCCGTTTTGGGTGAATAGTATGAGGACACGTGGCCCAACCCGAGGGCGCCACGTGTCGCTCATTCGTTGGTCATTATTTTCATATGTAAAAGTTGTATTGGGAGTCCACGGGGTTCGACCCCTGGACCTCCCATAGCACAAATCTTACAAAGCATCTGCTAACCAACTTTCCCGCCATTGTTCCTTGTCAGCTATGCCATCAAACATATATTTATGTTTACATATTGTATTATGCAGAAAGGGGCGCGGGTCGGGGCTTAGCCCTGACCCATGGTTTCATTATACACTATAGAACCATGTGTAAATGTATATGCGCGGGAATTTAAATACACGGGCCAAAGTTTATGTATTGTATTATATATATTGGTTATACCGTTGTGTAATGTGCGCGTGGTTATACATTTGCGCGGGGCTTTAAAACATATGCCCACGGATTTTCATATGACCCAGAGCACGGGGTTGGTTCCAACGATTCAAATGAACTAACCACCTTTTTGCCCAGCCTTTGGTCGCATGTACCATATGTCCAGGTGTCGAGGTGGTTAGGGGCTGGAGGCACCTTAACCGTCCTACAGTTTGCACTGTTGGCACGGTTGCGCCCAGTGCCAGGTTTTAACACGTTTTGGGAGCGTGTTCTTGGTTCATGCACACAGAGGTGCGTTTTGACGAACCAGTTTCAGAAAGCTTGAAGGAGGAAAATGGAGGAGGCCTAACTTCTTCATCTGTTGGCCGATTGAGGTGTCGTAAAAGCCCAGATAGGGGTTTTTGGACGTGATGGATCTATTGGTGCTATTTTCAAGGCCATTTGAAGACTTATTCTGCAAGTTTTTCACCATTGAAGTTTCAGCAAGCTCTAGGGAGCTTGAAGCCCTCATTGATGGAGGACATGGTTTGGTGAGCCTATGTTTGTTTTCTGTGATTGAATAATCATTTTTGGCTAATTAATATGTTGTGAACACATTGGGACAGGTTTCAGAGGTTGTTGAGGACTTTTACAGGTGTTTTTGCAAAGAGAAGCTCGGGGAAGCTTATGGCCACATGTAGAAGAGGTCATGCCCGGATGAGCCATGATCCGTTTTCAGAGTTCTATTAGTCATTTTTGGGGTTTTTATGTGTTCTGATCTCAA